>JAVHLU010002166.1:0-20854 GCA_036785755.1 Colletotrichum ledebouriae
ATTTATAATCCTTAGCTTTATAGCTATAAATATACAGAAATTGCGCACGGACCACATAGTGATCCGAGCGCGATTTCTGCTTAATAAGCTACTGCTTTGCAGTTACGTTTCAGAATATCTTACCCCTTACTTCGTGAGGGCAGGATTTGTAACTTAGAAATAACAATAACAACATTATCAATAACATCATCAATAATATCATCAATAATTCCAGGAAAAATACCTCCTTATGCTCAAATTTATCAGCTTTTATCACTATATCACTCAGCCTATTAATATCTATTATTCAGGCTGTTTTACCGTCCCTTTAGCTACTTATATACCTATTCTTACAAATAGACTATAAAACTATTAACTTTTCCTCTTATATACTACCCGTACTACTATTAAATACTACTTCTATTACCGCTTTATCTACTAGTCCTCTTATTTAATTAGGTTAGCTAACGCCTTTATAGCTATGCTATTATTAGTAACGCTCTCTCTATATTAAAGTAGTTAGTATAAGCTATACTTACTAATATTCCCCTAAGGGGCCTAGGCTACCTCTACCTTAATAATACAGAGGACCTGCTTAAAGAAGGGCTACTCTATAGGATATATAATAACCCGCTTAGCTTCTATTACTAAGTCTACTTACTTAGCTATAATATAATAGTAAGTATCCCCTCTAGGGGTATTAATAAGAGCCCTCTTAAGGGCTATATTAATAATATACTCTCTATATATAATAAAGTAATTAAAGAAGGAGCGGGTTTTATTAATTATATTAATACTAAACTCTCTAGTAAGCTCTCGTATATTATTAGTATTAAAGGGTATACTTCGCGCAGGCTTAGCGTTTTTATATATAAGGTTTAGTATTAATATAGTTAAGGGATAAGGAAGAGGGAGAGGTATAAGGCCCTACTTATAGAGCTTCTTATGCTTCTAGCTATAAGAACCTCTTAGGAAAGACCTCTTTAGTTAAGGAGTTACCTCTTATATAGTAGCGTTTATAGTACTTTTAGTACCTTGCTAGAAGGTCGACCTTTTAAGTTAAGAAGTTATCTTATATAGTAGCTTTTACCTTATTAGAAGGTTTAGTAAGGGCGTTTCTAGGCCACGAGAGCCTTAGTAGCCCGTTTAGCTCTAATATAATTAGCCCTAGTATAGCGCGCATCCGACTTTATAATATTTAGAGGGTTTGCTTATAAGTAGTAGGAATATATAAGGTTCCTATATTATTTTCCTTAACTAGTAGAGGGTATAGGTTAAAATACCTATACAGTATTTCCTGAATTATGCCTGCGAACTAGGTGAATTTGTTATAGTCTTTTTACGAAGGGGCTGCGGCGTAATTCCGAACTCAATAAGTAGTTTAAAAGGATATACTAGATATTAGAAAAGTACTTATAAGTATATACTAGCGACTCGCTATAAGAATAGGCTATCTAGTTACCCGAGACTAAGTTTATATATAATAATAGTTACTATAGTATTACTAGCTACTTACTAATAGAGGCCCTATATAGCTACTACTTATATTATATAGAATATATAACCCCTGCGAATAGGGTTATAGTATAGGGTATAAGGGAGTGAATTAAATATATCTTAAAGCTTTATAAGAGGGCCTAGAAATAGTAATAAAAAGCTACTAAGGTATAAGCTAAGTATTATAACGCGAGGTATAAGGAATAGACCTATTATTAGGGATAAGTTATTAGGCTATTAATAAAGAACTTCTAGTTTAAGAACAAAAAACTAATACCCAGGTTTATATAAGTAGCTATTATAGAACTAATTAGCATATAAGCTTATAGAGTTTATCTACTACTATAGTACTAAAGGATATATAATATACTCTTAATTACCTTACTAAAGCTATAGGATAATTACTAAGTAAGTAGCGAAGGCTTATTTATATACCTAGAGCTTAAGAATAAGCTAGAGGAATAGGAGGTTAAAGAGATCGTTATATAGCAGGGTATTAGTAATAATACGTAGTACTTAGTTAAATAAGTAGGATAGCTTATAGAATATAATATATAGGAGCCTATAGAGAACTTAGTAAATATATAAGAAGTTATTTATAAGTTTAATAAATAATATAAGATAGCTTATAAGAAGTAGGACGACTAGCTACTAAAACTACTATAATAGGTTAGTAATTATAGACTACGAGACTACGAAATAGAACTTAAATTAGAAGTAAAATATTAATTAAATTAAGTAGCGAATTATTACTAAGGCTATAGCGAAAAGGGGTATTATCTTATAAAGGGGAAAAGAGCTAACTATCTAATTAGTTATTAACTTTTTAGGATAGCTACGGGAGCGACTACTATAACTACTATAACTATAAGTAATACTACTACGACTACTATAGTAACTAGTTACTAAACTAGCGCTATTAGTATCCCTATTATTACTACCTATAGGCTAATAACTAGCTAACTCGCTACTAGTACTACTACCCGACTCGCTACTAGAACTATTATTATTAGAGATAGTAATAATAACCTTAGCTCTCTTAGTCTTCTTTACTAACTCTTTGCTACTACTTTAGCTATACTTAGTAGGGGTATTAAAGTAGGAGGTGCGGGAGATAGGGCGAGCACTAGTAATAATAATAAAGTAAGAGGGGATATTATTAGTAGTATATTTAGCGAGATTTTCCTAAAGCTCCTTATAAAACCTAGGGAAAAAGGCGATATTATACTTATAGGTATATATAGGGATTAGCTTTATTAAAAGGTTATTAAGTAGGTAGTCGATCTCGTTATAGAAGTAGTTAATAGAATTATTATTATAAATATATACTAGCTAGGCGGCGTTTAGGCGCTAAAGAATATTAATACTATTATAAAGGGTACTAACTTAAAAACTAGTAGTTAGTAGGATATAATTAGTAAGGGAATAGCGAGTAATAGCCTATATAAACTAGGATATTAAGCGCGAGGTGCTTATAGATAGAGGCGAGCTCCTAGAGCTAAAGCTACTCTATATTATAGCTATTACTACTAGTAGTAAGATTATAAATAAGCTTAGTAATACGCTTTTACGCTACTAAATAGTTACTAAGTATAGCTAGAATATAGTAATAATAAAGAGGGGTTAGAATACTATCGCGCTACTAGATCTAGATCTAGTAGAATATATTCTAAGTTATCTAAGCTATACCTTAAAGCTCCTAAGGGACCTAAAAATATTAATATATAGTAACGTATTAGTAAATTAGTAGAGACTTATAATAATATATTTCTTCTTATCGAAGTTATAATAGATATACTTTTATATATACTCGCTATATATATAGTAAAAGTAGATAATATCTTAATATATTTTATAAAAATAGCTAAGGTAAGGATAGCTATTATTAGTATTACTAGTAAGATCGCTAGAAAGAATCTTAGGATTATAGAGGTATTTTATAAGAACTATACCTATATGCGTAATATAAGATATTATAGAGAGCTATTAGTAAAAAGCTAGAGAGGGATATAAGCAAGATTAGAAGAGAAAGGGAGAGAACTTAATAATTATAGCAAAAGCTTATAAAATAAGTATTAAAATAAGAGAAGTAGCTAGACTAAAAAAGATTATAAAGAGGAGAAATTCTAACTAGGTTAGAGACCTTAAAAAGAAGACGCCTTTTTATATTTTAAGTTACTAGATAATAAGGCTAAATAATTACTAGTTATATACTACTAAATAGTTATATAACTATTAGTAACTAATTAAAAAATAATAGTAATAATTAAAATTTAAAAATACCTATAACGCGCTAGGAAAATAAAAATATATTATTTACTATAACTACCTAGATCTAGCGCGGAGGGTAAGAGTAAATAATAAAATAAAGGTATAGAGATGCTGCCTTATAGTTAGTAATGATATCTATAATAATATAGAGCTATATTACCCTATTAATACGCCTTAGGGACTAAGGCTTTAGAGGGGGGGGTAATTATAAGGAATAATAGCAGGTATAGGATATAGAGCTAACGCTATTAGCAAAATATTAGCGAATTAGTAGTAAATATATATATTCTTAAGAAAACTCTATAAGCTAGAGACTTAGAAGGTTAAGCAATAGTTTAATATAACTACGTATACCTACGTTTTAGTATTCTAGCCTTTCCTAGTTTAGGCCTATAGCTATACTCTTATACCTAACTCTAGAGCGAAATTAGGCCCTAGAGCTTACTAAAGAAGAGATATTAAGTTAGAAAGAATATAAATAGGAATAACTAGCTAATAATAAGCTTATTATTATTTAAGTTAGAGTTAATAGAAGATATCTAGCTTATACCTTAGTAGATATTAAAAGTAATACTTATATAATAATTAACTTTTCCCTAGCTTAATACCTCTATTTTTATATATTAAGAAGAGATATTAACTTATAAGGGGGTATATACTTAGTAGATTATTACTAAGTAATACGCTAGGTATAGTAGTATTTAACCTAGAAACGAGTAGTTATACTTAGTATATCTTTATATATATAGTTAATAGCTTAGACCCTAGTATTCTCTTAGGGTACCCTTAAAGAGAATAGAGCTAGGTTATTTATAATATTATAGCTTACTAAGTATATTATAGGAGGGGATAAGTGAAGCTATGCTTAAAGGATTAAGAAGAAACGCCCCATATAAAGGAAATAAGAGCTATAAAGTTCCTTAATATACCCTTATTCTCTATAATCTATTAATATCTAATAAAATAACAAGATAAGTACTAGGAAGGTATTATAGAGGTATTAATATAAGCTATTAGCTTAGCTAATATTAAAAAAGCCTTAAACTTAAAACTAAAGGAGGATTAATAATACTATTTACTAAGCTAGGTCTTAAAGGAGTTTCCTAACCTATTTGACTCTAATAAGGCTTACTTATTACCCCCTAGGTAACTAGGGGTAGACTACTAAATTAACCTTATATTAAGACTAGATAAAAAAGAGCTACTACTTCCTTAGAGCCCCCTCTATAGTATATTAAGAGAAGAGCTACTAATATTAAAAAAGACCCTATAAGACCTCCTAGATAAGGGGTTTATTAAAGCTAGTAGCTTACTTACTAGGGTACTAGTACTCTTTATAAAGAAGCTAGGTAGAGGAATTTACTTCTATATTAACTATAAGACCTTTAATATAATTACTAAAAAAGACTATTACCCCCTTTTATTAATCTTTAAGATATTATATTAAGTAAGTATAGCTAAGTAATTTACTAAGCTAGATATAATAATAGCTTTTTATAAGTTAAGAGTAATAGAGTAGTACTAAGAGAGAACTATATTCTATATTTAATATAAGTTATTTAAAATAGTAATTTACTTATTTAGCTTAACTAATACCCCTACTAGCTTCTAGTAATATATTAATAATACCCTATAGGATTTCCTTAATAACTTTATTATTATTTATATAAATAATATATTAATTTATTCTAATAGAATAAGGGAAGACTATAAGAGGAAGGTCTAGGAGGCTCTCTAGAGGCTAGTAAATATAGGGCTAAACTTTAACCCTATAAAGTATAAGTTCTTAATTAAGAGGGTTAAGTATATAGGGTTAATAATAATAAAAAGAGAGGGTCTTTCTTATAACCCTAAGAAACTCTAGGTAATTACTAAGTAATTACCCCTATCTTCTTAAGGGGGTCTAGAGCTTCCTAAGGTTTATAAATTATTATAATATATTTATATTAAAATATAGGGATATTATTAGACTACTTATACTACTTATTAGAAAGAATATAATATTCTAATAGAGAGATAACTAAGAATAAGCCTTCTTATAGCTTAAGTAGCTTTTTAATACCTAGCTAGTATTTTACTAGTTTAATCTAGAAAATAAGATTATTATTAAAACTAATTACTTAGGATTTATATTAAGAGGGGTACTCTTATAAGTTAACCTAGAGGGTACTTAGTATCCTATAGCGTTCTACTTATAAAAGCTCTTACCTATAGAGTATAACTACTCTATTTATAATAAGGAGCTCCTAGTAGTTCTTTCTTACTTATATATATAGAGAGTAGAGCTATATAATATAACTACTTTTAAAGTATTAACTAATTATTAGAAGCTTTAATACTTTATAAAGAAGTAGCGCCTTATAGAGCGCTAGAGCTAATAAGTAGAGGAGCTATCTTAGTATAACTTTATTATTAAATACCGCCCTAGTAAGGAAGTAATAGCCCTTAATACCCTCTCTTAGAGAGAATAGGATATATTATAAGGGTAAGATAATAAGTAAAAGTAGGGGAGGGTCTTATAGCTAATACTAGACTATACTTACCCCTATAGGGACCTTATAGCTAGCCCCCTAGTAAGGAGAAGTTAGAAGGGCTATATTAATATCTTAGATACTATAGTTTTTAATAATAACTCTAAACTATAGGTATTATTACTAGAAACTATAAAGAAAGATATAATATATAAAGCTGTATATTATATAGTTACTTACTAGCTTTAGAGCTTCCTATTAGAAATAAATACTAAGGTTTAAATTAATAAGTATAATATTAATAATTAGAGGAGGCTAATATTTAAAGGGAAGCTATAGGTACCTAGCGGGGAGAATAATAATAACCTACTAGGGGAGCTCTATATAAAGATTATTTAATAGAGCTATAACTTAAGTATAACTACTTACTTAAGCTATAATAGTACGCTAGATATAGTAAGCTAGTAGTTCTACTAGCTAGGATAATTATAGATAATATAGAGATTTATAAGGAACTATAATATCTATAGAGGGATATATATCTAGAGGTAAGCTAAGAGGGGCTTCCTAAAGCCCTTACTAATACTTACTTAGTTATACTTAGACCTCTTAATAGACTTTATTATAGACTTATTACTTATAAAAGATAATACTAGCTAATACTTATAAGTTATAGTAGATAAGCTAGGTAAGTTAGTAATACTAGAGGAGATAGGTATTATAGAGGTAGAAGCTTATACTTACTAGTTCCTTACCTCCTACTTCTAGTTTTATAAGTTTCTATATAGTATTATTAGTAATCGAGGGTCTAATTAAGTAAGCTACTTCTAGGCTAAATTCTACTACCTTATTAATATAAGGAGGCTATTAAGTATTATATATTACCTATAGATTAATAATAGTACTAAGAAGTAGAACTAGGAGATATAAGCTATCTTATAGGTATTTATAACCTAGGTATAGGATAACTAGGGGTAGTTCCTACTTACTACTTAGCTAGCGCTTTATAATAGGGTTAGTAATATAACTAAGTTCTTACTATCTTTCTTAGAATATAGGTACTATACTAACCCTATACTTATTATAAATAATATAATAAAAGAGACCCCCTCTAGGGATATAGTAGCTACCCTCTTAGTAATAAGATTATAAGAAGTAATAGAATTTATTTAAATAAGTATTATAGCTACCCAGTAGTATTATAAGGAGAATATAAACTAGTATAGGATATTTATAGAGGAGTACTAGGTAAGTAATAAGGTTTAGCTTTTAATAGCTAACTATAAGAGCCCTAGGCTTAGTAAGAAGCTATTATAATTATTTTATAAATATATTATAATAGGAGTTCTAAGCTTATATATTATTAAGTTAGATATACCTAGTAATATCTACCTAAGGCTTTATATAAACCTTCTCTAGAGGGTACTAGAGGACCTCTTACTTATATAAATAAGAATAGACCCCTAGATACTACTAATTATAGCTAATAATAGCGAATTTAAGTAATATATAGAGGAGATATATATAATATAATAGAAAGTAGTTAAGCGAGAGCAGAGGTGCGAAGTCTTAGTTAAGTAAGAGGGGTATATAGAGCTTACCTAGGAGCTTATAGAAGCTATTATAGAGATTATTATAATAAATAGGTATAAAGCTTTATATAAGCTAGTTATAAATAATAATAATAACCTAGCTTATACCTAGTGGAGGACTAGCTAGGAGGGGGGATAGTATTATAAGCTATACCTAGGTTAAGCTTACCTAGGCTTCTACTTAGGTTTATTATCTTAAGGAGCTACCTAAGGCTTACCTAAGGCTTACTTAGTTATTCCCTATAAACTAGTAAAATCTCTATTAAAGAGGAAAACTTCCCCTTTTTCTCTTTAGCTTAAATAAATAGTATTATAGCGACCTCTTATTAAATAAACTTAGGTCTAACCCCTCGTACTATTAAATAATTCTAAATTTATTAGATAAAGCTATAAGAATAATTAAAATAAGGGATTAGCTTTATTACTAGCTTATTACTCCTCTAAGCTATAAAATCCCTTAATACCTAGGTATAAAAGCTATAAGAGTAGCTAAGGTAAAAGATAAGTATTTTATTACTAGCTAACTACTTCTCTAAGCTACTTAGCTATTTAAAAAAGAGTTATATAGCTAGAATAAGGGATATAAGCTTATAGAAACTAGGAACTAGGAGACTTATAGAGAGGTACTAGCTACTCTCTAAATAATTATTAAATAGCTTAGTTTAAAAATAGATTAGCTTAGAGGAGAGGGATTATATTATAAGCTAGGATAATATTATAGAGAAAAGGGCTTAGTAAGTTATATTAGGGAAGTCTATAGGAGTTAGGAGATATAGGGAGGTATTAGATAGCCTTAGATAAGTCCCCTAGCCCTTATATAGTAGGTTGGAGGGCTAGAGAAGAATATTTAGCCTTAATTATACCTAGCTATACTAACTCTATTACTCTGTACTATACTAGCTTATAATAATATACGTGATCTATCTTCTCTCTACTACCTGTCTCTGTCGTCGCTTTGTATAGCAATAGGAGTGAGGTTTTGAAGTTAAGAATGTTAGCGATCTTGAGAACGATTTATAAACTTTAGAGGGCCTAGCTCCGCTCCTCTCACTACCTCTTTTTATCAAGTCAGTTGCTCTGAGACCCCCTAACTATAGCTTATTACTCCGAGAACAAATCCTCTATTCTATGCTCTGAGTCAGCCTTATTGGTATTGTCGCATAGTCTTCCACACTTATATCTCCAAGGTTCACCATGATAGTCTGCATGACTGTTTGGTATCCATAGTTGCACGTGTTTCGACCGTACAAACCGATCGCCGGGTTACCGAACGGAGCTAGGGTAGAGGGAGCCGTGCCCCCCTCGGATCCCACGACATTGCGACATCGATTTCGCGCTAAAAGCCTCAGAGAAAGAGTAGCATGACTTTTTGGCGTTCTATTAAGAGTGCCTTTTCTGTGTTTCTTCCTTTATGTTCGTTGTGCAAATGGTCTGGATTGATGGCATTCGTTCACAGGTCTCACAGGCCTCGCAACGGTACGTCTTCACTACGAGAAACGCAGTCATTTGGACTGTCAATGGAGCGCCAAGACGCCTCCGTAGTTATCATTTTCTGAGTTAATGATATTGAATATTTCTTTTAGAAGTATTTCATTACAATTTTATTTACCTCAGCATGCTGAGGGAAATAGCCATCACCTCTGATTGCTGCCAGCATCTGAGACAGCGTTCTACCTCCTCTCACTTCTGTCCTCATCTGCTGATCCCACGAGTGCATTCGGATATTTGATTGAGTCTTGCATCATTAGCGCGTCAAAACCGGTTCATGCGCACTGATGAAGGCTTGTGGTAGCGCTGCTATGAACAGCTGTCTGGGAAGTTATTGACGTCCTAATGTTTTGCAAGAGTCTGAGTACGTGGTGTGTTATGAAAGCTCTAACCTGCAGCAAATTATATGAAGACCAATTTCGAACTTGCGATCTGCGAATTAGCGAGGTATCTTGCGTCCTATTTCGATCAAAACATCCAGCAATATTTGTGTGCCATGAGTCATAGGGTCCTATTCGACTAGCGTGTAGTGATGAAAGTGAACCTTGAGTTAGACACGAACTGTTTCATCAAAGCAAGAAGTTGAGCAGTTTCTTCATGGTTACACGACTTATTAACGTATTTTGCTCATTGTGAAGGCGCACATACGCGAAGGACCCTTTGGAAAATAACAGAACACCTCCGCCGGTACAGTCTCACGGCCATTGGGACTGCATCCCAGTCTCTCTCAAGGGCAGGATATAAATGTCAGCTCATGAGGTCCCTAGAGCTTCTAATTAAGTCTTGTCTCGTATCCCTGTCACTCATCGATAGAGCCAGCCGGAGCCCACGTATTTGCATTGAGATACCCCCTTCCCCCATAATGAATTTCACATTTCATCACCTGTCTTGCAGCTTGGAATAGAGGGAATACCTCAGACGAAGGCGAAGATGCAACTAGTAAGCTTGATGGGCTGGCTGACTTAAGCAAGTCGGCATACTTATCCATGGCAGAGGTTAAGACGCTGTACTCAATAATCTGGCCAGACCGTTCGCGAAGTTGGGCATATATCTCGTTTATAGTGCCAGAGCCGGAAGAAAAAAAAAGCGGCTGGATGCCAGATTCTATTATACTACGCATGTGTGTGGCATCCTCGTCTATGAATCCGCTTAGCTAGACAAACGCCAACGTCGAGCTATATTGTAGACAACTAAACAGCTGCAGCAGCTAAACAATATGTTGGACCGCTTCGGCAGTCAACAGATTCGCGAGCGATGAAGGGATTGCTTGAAGGGCGACGATGGCGTTTGAATTCCATGCTATCATCAGTTGTCATTGTGCTTGTGCTTCTCGTCCCGGAAGAAATCGCTGATTGAACAGAGGGGCTAGATGGAACTTGCCACGGTCAGCTCTCGCGAAATCTTGTACACAGGCGCAATAAGTGAGTGAAGAAAGCCTCAATTGTCGCGGGCATTTCTTATCGATTTCGTGCTGCCTTTGGAAAGGAAAAGCAAGCTCGGAGCATATACGTTTGACAACTGCTTCGAATTATTTGAAACAACAAGCTCACCCCATCTTATGATGCTTTGATCCACGCGCAGTTTGGTGATACTGTGGCTGAAATACTATGTGCCGTCTGGTGTCCCTGAGCGAACTCATGGGCTTTCGTGCGCTTCCACGTTACTTCAGCGTCGACTCTTCTCGGTGACGGTAGTGGACGGGGAAGAATAGAGACGACAACTAGACCGAACCACCAAATTCGCAAAGGGGACTGACTACGCAACTTAGGGCATGATTCAACTCCGCAAGGCACTGACACTGCTGACTACCCACATAGCACATCGGCCAAATCAGTCCCTGAGAGACGGGACGAAGTATCTCCAGACACAGATCTTCATACAGAACACGCTCGCTGATGCCAGTTGAAATCACCTGTCTGTATTTTCCCTGCGGTGAGGGTATGCGTCCCTCTTCCCAACCAAACAATAATTGAGGGGAGAATTGGGCTCAAAAATCATGAATGGCTTCGACTCGCTTGCAAGCAGACAATGAGAGGATATTCGACGACGTTGTCGAAGTTGACTCCCCAGTCGGCGAAGGTGCCAAAGACAGCCTTATCCTCTGACGGAAACTTCAAGACGATAGCTTCCTCCTGGCCAGACGGGTGAAGTTCTGAGGCGGCGCTCTTAGATGGGTATACACATCGGAAGGCGCCGACAAATGCTGCCCGCAATTAGGAGTTCGTGGTGGCCGAAGATCGTCGAGGCACGCACTAGTGAGACGTGGGGACTTTAATGGTTTCCCTAAACTCCCGATCGACATGGATGAGGCCGATCAACTTTTGTGTGCTGTTAACCTATGTTGATCGATGTCTTTTATGTTACAGACATCCGATGATGTTTCCGACACCCAGCTTGTGCACTCCGGGGTTTCCCTGTGTTTTCGCGAGTTGCGAGTGTTATTCGGTGCTTCTGTGAAGCTACCACATCACGTACAATGAGCCGTTCCCGTGCATCTGATGGGGGAGACTGTCGATTTTTCGCCAGATCGGACGTGAGCCGCAAGGTCTGGTGGAGTCGTCGAGCAAAACGTGTGACTAAGAACCTACAAGTGGCCATCAGAACTTTATTTGAATACTTTTCATATACCTCTATCGGCAGATAATAGACCAAACTGCGCGCTCGTTCTCTGCAGCCTGCTATCATTTTGGGTGATCCCGGCGTAATCTTCCGCGTAGCGATGACCCAGGGGACAGGGACTTTGGTTGAACTTCGACTCAGTCAGAAATATACATCGTGATTACGTATCAAACAACGGCTGTGATGAATTACGCTGGGAAAGGTGCACGTCGTCGAAATCGATTCGAGCAGTGTGGTAGTCTAAGCCGCCGACTGTCTCTCGCATGAAGCTGGTCCATCACGACACCATTAGCCAGAATGGACGACGGCATTGCTGCAGGAAATAGGAAGCAGTCAGAATCTCGCAGCTTGCATTGGCCCCCGATGTATTAATTGGCGGCGTCGAGCCATCGAGAACAATGATATCAGCCCATTTTGTGTTGGGCTATACACTTGATGTGACTTGGAGTGATTGATTACTCTTGCCGCAGACGTGTGATCCGCTAACATACATTCAGGCTGTCGCCCTCAATGCCGTCCCTTTGTGAGACTATTTCGCGCCGGTACCGTAGACCAAAGCCGCGCTCCACAAATAAGAAATATGTGTAATGATAAGAAAAATATAGAATTCCAGGCCAGCGCCTCCTCTAACGTAAAAAAGAAGGTATCATCGTATCTCACTCCCAAACCCATCACGCTCTTCTCCCACTCACATCTCAACCATACTGCTGCCTCAAAGGCAACTTACTATCAAGCGTGTGGAACGCCATTGTACGCGGGGTATACGGAACAGCCCTGGTTGTAGCAGGGCCCTTCATGTCCCTCATCTCCCACTCGCGTCCCTCCTTAGGATCGACCGGCGAGCTGCCGTCGCTGCCCGCCGCCTCCTCGTCCTCGTCAACTTTGTCCCACTTGTTCGGCAGACACGTGTAGACGGCGATGCCGAGGCTGACAAGGAAGAGGAAGAGCATGTAGACGGTGACAGCGAAGGTACCCTTGGCGAGCTGGCAGGACTTGACGACCTTGAAGGGCTTGGCGTAGGAGCACGACTTCGCGATGTACCAGGCGACGTTGGAGGGGTGACGGGGGTCGGCGTGGTCGGGACCCATCTGGCCGTAGACGGAGACTGTGTACATTGCGACCATGGCGACGTTGATGCCGACGGCGAGGAGGGGAAACCAGAACTTCATGATGAAGAAGACGAGCTTGGTGAGGAGGAGGAAGAGGGTGATCACGGAGAGGGCGACGTTGAAGTCGGTGAGCCTGGTTTTGTCCCTGATGTTTTAGCTTGCTGCTACTCGGGTTTTCACTTTGTAGATCTGAGAAAAACTTACGTTCGCGTCCATACGAACGGGACCTTAGGCAACGGCTCATAGTTTGCGTAGGCGTAGAGGATCATTTTGGGGTTCGAATTGAAGCCGTAAAAGTGTCCAATTTCCCACATCTTCGTCCTGTATAGATCCGGCTGGGCGATGCCGAAGAGGACGAGAAGGGGGACGAGGCCGACCAGTTCGAGGGGAAAGATCGCCCACATCCATGGCCTGAGGAGCCATTTCCTGTGCAAGATCTTGTACGATGTCATTTTGGTCGATTTTTCTTCTGAGTTCACCGTCGCTCTGAACCCGAAGATGTTGGAATTCGCGGTCGGCCGAATCGAAATAGAGCGCATTCCGTCTCGCGTGTTTGCGTAATCAAGAAGTTTGTCCTACGCTTTCTTCACTTCCCCGATATGAGGGGGAGATTGCTATTCTTATTCCGCTTTTGGGGCGTAGGTCGTCGCCGAAGCAAACAGTGAGAGAGAGGAGAATTTCACATCGACCGGAAGACCAGCAATCGACCAAGGAAACCAGTTCAGGTAAAGGAAAATGCGCCTTTCGTCGTCTTTCCTCGATTCGTGTGTCGTTCGTTCAAGGAGGGGGAAGGAGAGGAGGGAAGGAAAAACCCCCGACCACGGGGCAGGGTGAGCAGTTTAATGGCCATTCTGTCTTTATCTTGCATATTTCCACCATCGCTGGGAAGGTGACATGCCCATTCACAATGCAGTATTCAGCGGTTGAGAGGGGGTGACAGAAATGCTAAGCGCCGGGCTGGAGAGGGGCCGTCGATTGGTCGGGCCCCGGACAGATCAGCCAATTGGGGGTGACGATGCACCAAGTTGCGCACAATACCCGCCCGTTTTGATGCTGGGGTCGCCGACCAGGGTCCTGGATGGCTGGGGGCCGTTTTTGGGGGGAGGGCAGGAATGGTTCGTGGCCCGAGGTGAGCAAGGTGAGACCAGCTTTTCGTGCGATGCTGGTGCGATGCGACTGAAGATGCAGCAGGTCTTCAAGGTTTTAGCGGCGTGAATGTGCTATCGATGTGCTGTGATGAGCTGTACGGGTCCGTTGAATCGCCACAGTCGACGTGATGGTGTTGGTTCTGTCTGCACATCATACATCATGCATGATACTTCAACTCGGCGCTTGCTGTGAAGTGTCCAGCGATAATATGGATCTGATTAAGCGGGCGTGCGGTTGACGACCTGCTTGCCGGAACTGCCCGGCTATGGCGACGGGACGGACGGGAACAATCAGCGGCCGGATCAAGGTGTGTCTAGGGTTGAGCTGCCATTCCGAGGAAGCTAGATACCGAAGATCATGACTTGCTTGCTTTTGGCTGGCATCTGTCATTAGAAGCAAGCTTTACTAGCGGTGTCCGGCGGCGAGGTAACGATCAGATTGACCAAGATATTAATAGAGGGGCAGGCATGGAAAAGTCCCACGAGAGATAGAAACTGACAACCATTTCAAATGAAGTTGACCTACACTGCACATCGCAATTGCGGTTTACATGTACTTTGCCTTGGTTGAGTGCCATCGGGTGAGTTATTCTTGGCATAGACACAGCTGACTGCCAACTTGACAGCGAATCAGACGAACCAACCCACTGTGCTGGTTCGACGTGTCATCACCGTCATGGCAATTACTGATTTCAAGAGACGATTTGTGCTTTGTCTCTCTCCCAACTCCGAAACCGAGGCAAAGACCAGCCGTACGTTCAGATTAGCAACTCCGATACATTCTGCGGATGCTCAGGTACCTCCGAGATGGTGCCTCGTGGCCAAATGGGGAATGAGATCCCCATGTTCAGAGGGAGGAATAGAACGAGACACGGCTTGCGACTCAATTCCACCTCTGTGAAAAAAGGGACTGGAATGTTATGCGTTGCTCGTAAATCGCGGCCATGACCTCCGGCCAGCAACGAGGCATCAGCTGAACACTTTCTCCTCGCATCATGCTAGGGAAATTCCCCATCCGACGAAATAGGGCTGATTTCTTGCACCTAAATGAGGTGCTCGATAATGGGCCTCACTGAAGCCTTGGCAAGTACTAGTGTGCATTGCACCCTGTTGAGGGCGGATTGACGAGGGGCAGGGGGTTCAACCTGCGAATCCTTCCGGAGTTTTGATAACGAACCGGCGGCTTGTTGTCCCCTGGTATCGCGTGTAACTCCATGCTTCAGATAGACTGCCGGAAGGAGGAATTTGAGCTTGTCTCTGGCCACACCGGGACGAATCGTCCGAAGCAAAATCCCGCCCGCTTGCTTCGTGCTCTTGTTGTGGCAATGACCTGGGAGCACCTGGTTCGAAGATCTGTGAGCCGGTTGACGCGCCCAGCGTTCTGGTATTTTTGAAGTTATAAAGCTATTGAGTGAAAAGGAACTGGTGCTCTTCGGCGTGGAAAGACCCCGTATTTTTTCGGACATAAAGGTTACTAAGTAAGGAACTGGTGCTCGGCTCCTTAGTCATCTAGTTTCATCAGGGTTAAAGGCGCGAGATTCTCAGTTTACACCCGTCGCACAAGAGGACATGTCGATGGCTCTTTGAGGAGACGGGATTACGCGGTCTCTCCTGCGCCCCGAAGCAGCCCCCTCCGTTAAAGGGACCCTGATTTCAAGCAAACGGAGTCAGGCGAGCTGGGACCAGTCCGGTTGGGTAAGTCCGGACCGTGGTGTTGGTGGCGCTCGGTCAGTCTTTCGGCACAAGGCCGGGCAGCCACAGGCGACCTGGCACCCCACCGCAGTCGTATGATGATTGGCGATGGTCCCAAACGGTGTTATTTGCATCGGGACTCTCTGAAGGCGACCGAGTTACTGCTCACGCTTCGTAATGACGGAGGTGCATGCTGTGTTGATCAGACATTTAGATGCCGCTCCGCAGGAAGTATACTAGTCCTGGGGACGGTGCGGCACTGGATACAGAACCGGGTACGGCGTCCTGGTAAAGGAGGTGCCTCCGGTAAACCCCCCTGGTATGGTGCACTCGACTGCAAATCATGACTGGATGCGACGAGCGAGACATGACCCTTGGTGCTTACCAGGCGTCGTCGTTGAATGCTGGCGGTGTCTGATGCGAGTGTATGTAAGCGCAGACTCCGTAATTTTGACATGTCGGCGACCTCTGCGAAGGAAGGAACCAGCAGGTGCCAGCGGTGGCAGCTGCCAGCCAGCGAGAATGGATGGGAGAAACTGGCAGCTGACGATCATCGATCGGCGGAGTTTGAGGCGGGGCCGACCACGGTCTGGACCGCGCCAGTTCGAGACCGACAGGGGAGCGGGCGCGCGGGGACAGGGAGGCCCCTGCTTGCGCCTTCCTCACGGTGTCGGTGGGGTTCATGAAAATGCTTGGCCTCTTTTTCCCCCCCATCATTGCATCCAAATCCAATCGCGATTGCGGTGCTTTCGGAACCGTTGCTGACGACGGCATGAATTTGGTTGGGACAATGGAATGAAGACTGCCTCATTGATCATTGGTAAGGGTCTTGAGTAGTAAACGAAGGGGAAAAAAAGAAGAAGCGCAGGAATCGAGTGACGTATCGCATGTCTTGTCCTGGTGATACCTCTCCACCCGGGAAGACATGAAGTCATTCAACGGGACACAACACAGGACGCCTGCTGAGAGACCCTGGACGGAGATCAAATGCAACCCTTGGCATATCTCAAAAGTTCCTCTTCTTTCTCAACAAGATGGCAACTCGCCGCCGGAGCTGGTGGATACCTTAACTGCCCATGCAATGCGGCGCGCGCCGAGGCAGAGCGCCCGAAATTGTCCCTTGCCAATGCGAGCGCACTTGCTGCTTCTTTCTGGCTGCTTCCCGTTCCGTCCATAGATGAATCGAAGAGATCGCTTCGGCCAGGATGCATTCCTGAAAATGGGAAGAGGGAGACACTGGGGATGGCGAGCCGTTGCATGCAATGGACAAGTCAAATTAACATCAGGTATGTATAGCATCTCACAGCGTAGAGATGGGGATGGCGGGCCAAGTGCCGAGAGTACATTGCCTGTGTCTGTGAGTACCTACCTGGACAAGTCCGCAACGAACCTATACCTCCACAAGGATTAAAAACGTTAGCGTCGTCCTATACTAACTATCTCAGGTATAATATGCAGAAGTCCCCCTTTACTTACTTAATAACCTATATTTATAATAGATATTATAGCATAATTATCTAGGCTTTAGTTATTATAACTATATCCCTTCTACCTAATATTCTATAAGACGAATATGCTCTATAAAACATTAGCTATTCGGAATTTGTGCAGTTAACTTATAGGCTAGAGCACTATGCTAACGTTTTTAATCCTTGTGGAGGTATACCTCAGTGTCTTACCCCCGTCATTGAATGAGATGCAATGTCGTCTGCGCCTGTCACTGTTTCGAAAGACCAAACCTGAAGGTTTGCTCCAGTGCAACGTAGCCATGCACTGAAGTAGTCGGCGGGTTAATTGCTTGTTGTGTATCCCACCACCGTTTTCCCATGCTATGACTTAGCTAGCGAGAATTTCGTTGTCCCGACTGTTCTCGAATGGCGGGCGCAGTATGGATGTCAATATGCATCTCGAACCTCGCCTTCTCCCTCGTCCGCTTACCGAGCATGGAAGCGATCATCAGATCTAAGGGTGACAACCGATCCCGTAGCTCTGTCTGATGTGGAGTGAGATGTGCTTTCCATCCCGTCCCCTGGTCAAAATCCCATGTTTGCTCGAAGCTTGAAAGTGTTTTCTTACCTTTCCATTCCCCACGTTTCGTGACGGCTGCCCCAAATCCCGGTGATCTGCTCCCTCCTTTCTTCCTCCATGTAAGGGTTCACTACACGCACCTCTGTGTCACGAGGGCGATGGCAAGCAGACCAAGATCAAGACGGGCGTGGTAAGGCGTGTGTTGTAGATGTGGATGCTTGGAGGGGGGCGCGGGGGGTTGCTGCCGAGACATGAAGAGTTGTTGATGAGCTGGGCAGCTTAATTGCCGCAGACAGAGACCATCCAACAACACTAATTCTCACTGCTTTTTGGGGAGATTAGCCTACCGGGCCCTCTGGTTTTGGAAAGTAGGCAAGGTATCGGGTCGTTCTTCTGTATTTGACATGTTCCAAGCCAGCCTTTATCACCCATGCCCGGGCCATTAGGGACAGCTTAACATGGAGGCAAAAAGGCACCAGAAGGGACAGCTTCTGACAGACGATGAATGCCTCGGGAGTTCTGTGATTCCAGTGGAACAGGTATGGCTGCACCCTCTTGAGTTATAGTTTCCGCGTGGCACCGATTGGTCGTGTTCTGTTACTGCTGTGCCTTGATTCTTTTGCATTGGGATCCACGAACGGGGCCAATTTTCGACTCGGAGTGGATGAAGCCAAGATGCTTGGCGCAAGGAGTGGAGACATGCAGAAGACACGTACCTTACCGAATTGGCTTACGGATCAGCAGGAATCTGGAGGTCTGGAGGCATCTGTGGAGGCAGCATGCAGATGAAGGGCCCAGCAAAAGGAAGCAGCCAAACTGGAGCAGTTGAGGAAGCGAACGGCGAGCAACCAGAGAAGCGGGAGTTGAAACATGCAGATTCGCACATATGCTGGGTCACCAAGCAATCTCTTCGGAATGCTTGGAGAGATACCGTCGTTATTCACTTCATGGCGACCTGGCCAAGCTATCTTCTCGACATTACAGCATCCCGGCGCCCCGAAGAAGCCTAAGAGATTCCAGACCCGGATCCATATGCTACGCTGCCGTTTGCCACCCCCAGCTGTTGCCCCTTGACACCTCGGCTCCCAGTCCCAGTTCGTGGCCCGAATCCTACCTCAATCCCTATCCTGGCCTTGGCACCCATCAATTGGTAGATGAGGGGCCGTACCTGAGCATGTTGGAGCGCATGAAAGTGCGGAATCGCGTTCCACTCTCAGTCAAGCCGTTCAACAAGCGTTATTAGTGTTTTTCGAGAGAGAGAGAGAGAGTCGTTACCAACAGCGAGAGGGCGAGGAGAGGACCATCATTCTTGCTGCTGTTTCCGTCACTGCTAGCTACAGTCGGCAGGGCTACCTCGACATCTGCTCTGCCTCAAGTACCCCCACCGGGGTGAACGTACCTTACCTCTCTATCGACCTGCGCATTGGCCTTCCGTGTGTCTTTCCCGGTAAACGGTACTGCGAAGAGAGAGAGGATGAAGAGGAGCCAGGCGTACGGATAGACGGCTACCTAATGAAAAACGAAATAAAGCTGGGAAAAGCAAGAAAGCAAAGACCAAGGCAGCCAAAAAGAGCGACTTGGAATTGACGGGAGGCAAGAAAGAGGAGGAAGCAGAAGAGTGACTACATGCTGTCGGGTTAGGTTGTTGTCAATAATCAATTCCTTCTGCTCCCATTCTCAGTAAACCTACCGTCCGTCTACCAAACAATTTGAGGTACGTAGTAGCCTGCCTCTTCCTGACGTGACCGTCCCGTCTTCGCGTCAACCCGCCTTACTACTGTGAAGTATAGTACCCTGAGGCGCGGCACTGCTTCTCGTTTCTGTTTCTGTTTCCACCCCAGACCTAGCCTCTCCCTGTCCTGCCTCTGCCTCGCCTTACCTTAAGAAACACTAGCACCGTCCATTATTACATGAGCAGACTCACCAAAAAAGGGAGACTAACACAAAGTCCGCGCCCAAACCAAGCCGGCCAGCGCCAAACTCGTCCCGCTACGCAAGAAAAAATAGGAAAAAGTCGAGCCGAAAGTGAAGAATAGCTATTACGACGTTCCCTTACCTAGACCACTGGCTGCTCTTCAACATCGAGATAGCGATCTCCCAGACGGCATCCCGATTTCTCTCTCCCGTTCCACGTACATCCATCCACCGCTCCGCGACAAACCTCACCTCATCTGCGCCTGCTCACGCCTGCCTTTTGGCTACCTGCCTGACTTGACCGCGTGCGCGCCTCTACGGCCCAAAGCAAGCCTCTCATATTCCATGAAAAGAGGCACAACAGCCCGGCAGCTTTAACCTCGAAAGAAGAGACCAGTAGTAGAAGGAAGGTTGAGAGAGAAAAGCGCCGAGTGAAGCTGAGAAAAAGCACGGGACGCCAGCTCGAAGGACGGCACCAGCACCAAGAAGCACACGGCACAGCATACACCTACCCAAGCAACACGCACACATATACACACACACACACCAGCCCAGCAGCCCAGCAGCCCAGCAACACAGCAACACGGCGCCGCATTGCATCGCGCATTGTATCGCATCTCACCCACCGCTGGCTGTCCTTGTCATTGTCCGTTGTCGTAGTATCTACCTGTTCTCGACGCCCTTGTTGCTGCTGCTCCTCCGCTTCGTCTACCGCACCTCGTGTGTGGTGACCAGAAAGTCGACAGACTGGATTGGAATTATCTTCATCCTCAACCTGGTAATTCCTCTTTTTTTCTCTCTCTATACCTTCCACTTCTGCTGCTTATCCCTCACCCCTTAGCTTGTTTTTCTCGCCTGTCACTTTGATTTGTCCATCCCTCTCCCTCCTATCTCACACACACACACACACACACACTCTGTCTCACTGCCACCACCTGCACCCCTCCACCTGCAATTACCATAGCACACAACTGTCCAGTCCACAACCGTGGACATTCCCCCCCCCCCCCCCCCCCCCCGTCTTATAGTGCGTTTCCCCTACCCGC
>JAVHLU010002167.1:0-20835 GCA_036785755.1 Colletotrichum ledebouriae
ATAGTTATATACCTATATAATATCTCTTTAATAATACTTTAATAACTATAAAACATAAAATAATAACTATAAAAGTATTTCCTTTATGGAATAAATACTTTAAAAATCTATATAAATTCTAATAATATCAATAACCTTATATATATATATATTTATAATCCTTAGCTTTATAGCTATAAATATATAGAAATTACGCACGGACTACATAGTGATCCGAGCGCGATTTCTGCTTAATAAGCTACTGCTTTGTAGTTACGTTTCAGAATATCTTACCCCTCACTTCGTGAGGGTAGGATTTGTAACTTAGAAATAACATTAACAATATTATCAATAATAACATCAATAATAACATCATCAATACCATCAATTAATTCCAGGGAAAATACCTCCTTATGCTTAAATTTATCAGCTTTTATCACCATATCACTCAGCCTATTAATATCTATTATTCAGGCTGTTTTACCGCCCCTTTTGCTACTTATATACCTATTCTTACAATAAATAATAAGGAGATATAGAAGTTATCTTAAGGGTATATAATCTCGCTCTTTAGAGGACTAATTTAATAGAAGGCTCCTTAATAGGCTATAGTTATAATATTAATAATAGAAGTAGAGCTTCTAAGCTTTAAATATATAGCTAAGGAGACTATTACTCTTTAAAAGCTATTTAGGGATATCGCTCTTAAACTTAGTAATATTTAGAAGATTTATTATAATAACTAATAGATAATTTATTATATAGTAAGTAAAAAGGAATAGACCTTAGCTAAGCTATAGTATATTAATATTTAGAATATATAACTATAATAAGAATATACTAGAGGATTATTTAATATATTATATATATTAGTAAATAATATACTAGCTAATAGTCTTATAAAGGTTCTTAATTATAAGAAATTTAAATAGTTCTATTCGCTCCTTAACTTAAAAGATATATAGAGAATAATTATAATAAATAAGGGACGCTTTAAATAAGTATAAGAGGGCTAGTAGCGCCTAATTCTTAATTAATTTATAGCTTACTAGCTAGGGAGCTTAAAGTCGCTCTTATAGGAGTAAAAGAATATAATCTACCCTAAAGGGCTACCTTAAAATTCTAATTTTCTACTACTTAACCTTAGAGGATTTACTTATATTTATCTATTAGAATATTATATAAGGGTAGTAATACCTCTAGTAAATATATACTAATAAGACTATTAATTATATAACATATTATAATAGCTATATTACTAGTAGGTAGATAAGGTGTAGGTATACCTATACTAACTACTAGGGTTCTAAATAGAACTAAGGCAGGATATAGAGCGATAATACTATATATATTAGAACTACTTATTACCTTAGAAGCCCTACCTAAACCCTTATTATTACTACCCTTTTTTATTACTATAATCTCCTCCTTTTAGATAGTAATAACCTTATAGAGCGTAGCTCTCTAATAAGCGAGGGTCTATAGGTTATATTAGAAGATAGTTTCAGAAATAAAGTATATATAGAACCTTATTTTTCTAATTACTAAGTCCTTTAAAGTCTTAGCTTTAGTATATTAATAGGCTATAATAGTAATAGGGGTGCTTATTTATTAATAAGGTACCTTACCCTTATAATAATAGTTATACTTACTTACTATACTAAGTATATACTTTCTATTTAATAAGCTTAAGAGCTTACTTATAATATACTAAAGGTAGCGCTTATTAAATAGGGGTACCTACTCCGCCTCTATACCTTTACTAGGGGGAGGAGGGCTAAGAGGGGGCTTTAAACTACTCTTATTAGCACCCTCCTCCTTATCTATCTCCTTAGGGATTATAATAATAATAAGGTTAGTAATATTCTAATATATAGTTATAGTAATAAAGGGATTATAACTTATTAAGAGCTATCCTCTTAAACTACTTAGGAGAGTAACCCTAGGGCTTCTTAAGTTATAAACCCTTACTCTTAGAGCTACTCTCTATAAGTAACTTCTACTTTCTTTTACTTACTATATAATATATTAATATATTATATATTAATAATAAGAAGGAATAATATATATATAACCTTATTATTACTCTCTAGGAGAGGAGGGTATACCCCTCTACCCCTATCTTTATTCTTACCTTTAGTAGCGCGCGCCTTCTTAAGGGCTATAGCTTAACTAGTCTTCTTTTTAGGAGGTATTTATAAATATATTAATATATTATAATAGCTTTAATATTATTATGCGATATAGGTATATATACGCGCGCGTAATAAGGTTATTATTAGAACTCAAGTTAGGTATATATATAGTTATTATATTTTATATAGGGAAGAGTTAAGAAAGTAGAACGGTAGCTAGGTTATTTTATTTAGAATTAATATAATAATAGCTACCCTACTTAAGCTAATAAGAGATAATAGATTCTACTACTATTAATAAGAGTTAGTAAATAAAGGGTATTATAATAATAATAGCGATAATTATAAAGGTAGAAAACTATAACTGTTTATACTTTACTTATACCTAATATAAATAACTTTATTTTATTATCTCTTTTATAAATAGGCTTATTAATAGGTTATTTATAGATATATCGCTTTATATTTAGGTATTTAAAGGGATATTATATAGTTAGGCACTTTTCTAGCTATTAAAATATCTAGGGGGGTATATTATAATACCTTTAGTATTACCTATTCCTAGCGTAGTATATAACTAGTATTAGCTCTAGAGCGACCTTTTTCTAGGGGTTATTCCTCTAACTATAGTTATAAGTAACTAGGTTATAGCTACTCTTATTATAATAGAATAAGCTCTTTAGTAACTATAAATATAGCCCTATAGGACGTTTCTCAATATATGTTTACGAAGGAGAAGAGGTTGGAGATTGTCGTTTTGCTATCTGGCCTATCTAGATGGTGTGCATGTTTGAACGATTCGAGTTCGGTGATAGAATCCCATAAAACCCATTTTCAAACGGAGAGAGAGAGGTGAACACTGAAGACGGAATGGCGCATGTATCAATTGATGGGGCAGGTCCAAGAGAAGCTCTCCTTGGAAACTTCCCTTAGCCCTGAAGACGAAGCCAGCTTCAACCTTGAAAATATGCTGAGTTCCTTTCGTGTTCATCATTTGGTTGCACGCAGGCGGCAAGAGAACTCTTTTCGGAAACCTCCGACGACCTGGTATATTTTGGCGATGGGAGTAGCTACACTTGCGTGAATTGGTATATATTGAACCCACAAATATGTCAAAATAAAGCAATAAAGCAATAAAGCACACCAAGACCTGAATCAGTTCATCAGCCTACTAAATCCTTATTACTACTTTACCCTGTCTAGTCTGGTCTAACAAGATCTGATCCATGGTATCAAGACCTCTCTATATCTACATCGAGAGAAAAGAGCTTCCCCAATTCCCGGTCTACATATATCGATGGTTCTTTCTGAAATCGGGACAAAGAAATCGGAAGAAGGGAGTAAATAATGGGGGCTATAAAATGCATCGCCCACATCAGGCTAAGAGGAGAAGGGAGGGGGGGGGGGGACGAGTTCCCCAGAGGACCATTTACAGCACTCAACACTTATCAAAGAGCCGCTTTAGCAACAGCCTTTGGCGGTCTCATAATCGACTGCTGCGTCATGTTGGCAACCATGTTCCCGTCCCGGTCCCAGAGTCTCGCCTCGGTATAAGTACGCCCGTCTCTCCCCGTAACGGTCTTGAGCTCTCTCAGGTGCCACCCGGCCAGGTCCAAGTCGCCGGAGAAGAACCGCAGCGCAAAGTCGAGGCTGGAGCAGGCCGCGGCGTCGTCGAGGAAGAGCCGGCTGTGCGTGAGCGGGATGAAGGACAAAGCCCCGTCCAGCACGAAACCGAGACTCGCGAACCGATCCTGGAGCCTCTCCACCGGATGTCGGCAGCGGAGCCAGTCGGCCGTGGTCTTGGAAGTCAGGGGCTCGTGGTCCTGGGGCGTCTTTGCCTTCTTGGCCACGCCGTGGAGGTTGTTGGCCGCGACGCCTTCCGGCGCCGGTCGGCTTTCCAAGAAGCGGTCGTTCAGACCGAAGGTGAGGAGGTAGAGTTTCGACAGCTCCTCCGACACGACGCCCCTACGGACCAGTTCCGCCGCGTTCTCGATCGTGGTGAGGCATTTCTCTGGCGGGGAGTACGGCCTGGAGGGAGGTGCCGAGTAGAGCAGTAACGACGCCTTCTCTTTCACTTGGAAGTCGGCCAGCATGATCATGCACAGTCGCGATTGTCCGTCGTCTTGGTCTTGGCTTATCTCAACGAGCCTAGTCGCAAAGGTTCTGGTGTCGCGGACTTTGCGTACCGAGCACTGCAGCTTCCGATCGGTCAAGGCCGGGCCTAGGTAGTTCCCGGTGATGGAGTACAGGAGGTAGTCGGGGGACACGGTCTGGTATGCGGCCGAGATGCCGACGCCGATGGCGCACCCGCCGTATGCGATGTTCTGCGCGTTCCCCATGCGGCCAGGGTTGACGCGACTGACGAACTTGTCTGAGCCCAGCGCCTCTACTGAGACTTGCTCTTGCAGCGTCGCCATGGTTTTTGGGGGGTCGGGACTTCGGACTGATGCTTTGAGATGATTTGCTTGTCATCCCAAAACTGCTTTCTCCCAGAGAAAATTGGACGCTTGTAATGTATCAGTCGGCCGATCAGTAATAGGAGTGCTGTCGGCTTTGGACCCCAGACTAGCTCACGAAGTTGACCAACGCGAGTAAGCGTTCAAGGGGTAGAGCAAGCGCGGAGAGCCGAGGTTGAACCAACAGAAGGTGCATGTGGGGTAAGCCGAAGCGCCATAAATCATCTATCTTATTAGATCCAATCTACCCTAGCATGCGTATCCACGGCTGAACCGACAAATGTCGCAAGGGCAAACGGACCGGTATTTTAGAGAGAAACCACACACAAAGGGTAAACAAGACTGAAAGATCCGAACACCTCGAGATTTTGGGTTGAACCTCCTCGTATGATCAGACTGTCATGCAATGTTTTGCCTGTTGCTGATCACATAATCAGTTTGGACGAACATGTTGACGCGATTGGACCTCGGCCCACAGACGATGTCAGCTAAAATTAGAGCCGCTAGTCTCAGAAAAATAAGCTGCCAATTCATTGAGAAGGCCGTAATTCGTAAGGCCGATGAACAGAAGGATTAGTTGATTATGAACTTGTGCATAGGCCCCATCTGATAGCTAGTTAGCAACCTCGAAATTGGAAGAGTCATGGAGAGCTTGGAAGCGGAATTTCTTGAAGTCGAATTTAGAAGTATGAACGCGCGACATTAGGTAAGTAGCAAGCCACCTGTTCCGCCAAAGAGGTCTCGCTCGGTGTGGGGCTTCGGCGCGGTGGGGTGAGTCGGAGGTCGGCCCCGGAGCACCTGCTCATTGGGCATCCTACCGATGGAACCAACTGGAGAACACAACGGGAGTTTCGGGAGGATTCGAGATGTTCCAGAAATTGAACCCGATATTATGACAGCGAAAGCCAGCTGCCCGAGGAGTCTGACTTTCACGACGTTGCTCTTGGCCAGGGTGGGGAGGATCACAGAGGGTAGTGGGAAACAAGCGAACATTGCCGAGACGAATCCCATCGGGCTGACCCCCAACGGGGACTATGCATCGTAAATCAAAAGCAAGGGTGGTTCAGAAGCGCTTTTATTTAAAGTATGCTGATCCAAATCTACTTGCATCAAGAGAATTGCCAAAGGTGCTGCCCAAATGGACGGTCCATCCGTGTCTTTGAATCCCATCTGGATGCCTGGAGGAAAAAACCGAGAAACTCTCGTCAAAGTGACAAGGTTACAAACGCTGCGCAGCGCTAATAATGTACTGCAAACCCGCAAGTCGGAAAGGGCCAAACTCCCAAGGATCGCTGTACTTCTCCAGAACTACCCGCCAACGTGAACGTTGACAAGTCAGCCGGCCAGTCTAAGCGATGGGCGGAACATCTGAGTTTCCTTCCTGTGACTCTAAATGCTGTGTTCCAGGTTTAGCTTGCTCCGAATCTGCGGTGCTTGAGTGGGCAGGGTTCGATTCAGTCGTCTTTGATCCCGATGGCTGCGACTTGGATGGCTGCGATTCGGTCGTCTTTGATCCCGCTGCATGGCACCCGCATGTTTTCGAGCATTTCTTCTTCGGCACTCGCGGCCGCAGCGGTTTCATGTTGATGACAACATAATCACTTACTGTCACAGACAACGGCCTCATTCGAGGTGCTCGTAAAGCTCGGTCTTCAATGTTTCGTGAATCGTCGCCACGTGGTACTGCGTGCGTGTGATCAGTACGTCAACCTCAAAAGCATATAGAAATCCAGACGAACACTTGCTGAGGGCCCACAGGTTGCTTTTCCAGAGCTTGCCTCTCCGCAATTTGGGTAGGTTAGCTGGACGGCCGCCGTGGAAACGCCAATACTCGCTTAGAACCTCGGGATGGAAAATCGCGAGGTAATACTCGGAAACGTCCAGGTAATCTTCGGCAAACATTGGCGAGTACCGTAGCCAAACATTTTCTTTCTCGGGTGTGTTCTTGCCACCCATTGCTTCCTTCAAACCGTGCCAGTGACCGAAAATGAAGTCGAAAGCCGGATCGGGCACCTCCCGTAGGGCGTCGTCGAGCGACACTGGCCGGGACCGGGTCTCCCAATACTTCTCCCAAAGGTGGTGAGCGCCGGCGAATACAAGAGGTTCTGGTAGTTGTACTCGAATCCACTCCTCCATCACTTCATACCTCTCACCCGGAGTTGGGTTGACCGTGGTCCGTTCTTCTCTCTGGGTGGGTCTCTAAACCGTTGTGAGAAAGAGCTCGTCGAAGTGGGTCTGACTGTAGCTGTGATCCGTGATAGAGACAATCTCGTAGTCCGAGTCGCATATTCCAGCAGCCTCCGCTCTCACGGTAAGTGACGGACCGTTCCGTTTCAGAGCGAGCTGCTTAGGGGGAGCCGATCTCCAGTTGGGACATATGGGTGGGCATACGGGTTCTTCGTTGGGACCGGGAGGAGCTGGGAACTTCGTTAGAGTCTGGCACCTTGGCAGGAACGAGGTCAACACATCGACTGCGGGAGGCGGGGCCAACGTACCAGCTGCGGGAGACGGAGGCGGGTCAACATTGTGAGGCGGGCTGAATCGAGGTCGGGGATTCACCAGCACAAACTTCCCCAGGGAAGACTTCAAGGATGATAAGCCCACCTTGGCCCTCTTGAAAGCGGACGACGTGGGGCTCCCCGGTGTCGTCGGTGGTGTCGGTTGCGTTGGTGTCCCGGCCATCTTTCGTAGCTCGTGTATTGCTAACAGTGTATTGCTGACTTTCGTGTCGGGCAACTGGGAGCGTGATGTGAATACTGCAAGTGGGATGAATATGCAAGAGGCTATGGGTGGATGGGAATCTTGAGTGACGATGATGGCGACGATGTTAGATGTTGTAAGAAAACGTTCAATGTGTGTTGTTGAAGGAACGAATTCGATCAGACATCAGAGATGGGGTAAGGTTTTAAGGCAGCAGCGGGCAGTAGGCACGGGCGGACGTTTGCTGGTCTCTACGTGGCAGCGACTGCCATCAGAGTGAAGGGCAACCCTTTCCCATTGCAGCAGCAGTTTACGTGCTGGAAGAGAGTCTCTTTCGGGTTGAAGCTTCTTCCTGGGCGAAGGTCGCACGCGGGAAGTTTTATGGAACAAGCAGGGACGAGCCGCTGTGGCACCGTGGCAAGAGTCAAGAAATGGCGGGAAAGCGCAGTCACCACCCGAAGATCAGAAGTCACACACCCAAAAGATACTTATCTGGCGATGTTGCTGTACGGCGTTGCTTCAATTTGGATGAGAGACTCAAGTTTACATGCTTGTACCCTTCCTCTGAGGCCACCGTACCTTATGCGTATAGGTGACAGGGTCGGCGAAAGGCGGTCACACGCCGAAGGTGGGATTGACTATTAGGGCTTTCCCGGCTATAATAGAGTAGACGGCGTGAGTACTAAATCACGCGAAAGAATTAAGAGGTCATCGAAGTCTCTTAGCTATCATTAATTGTCGCGAAACCTCAATTCTTTAGTAAGTCCAGACGGCGCTCGCAAAGATCTCGGCTTTATTCAGAGCAACGTTGGGATCAGATCAGGTCAGGTTCTCACCGAAAGCTTCTCATGAGTGCATAGTTCACAGCGAACCGTAGTGAATGTACAATAGACCAAGCATAGGGACCATGCCCGCTGCCTCATCAAGCTAAATTGCTGCTCAGACGGGTGTGGTCGGCAGTCTCACTCGGCACCGACGTTAGCGTTGCGCCGAAGTGGGTTTCTATCTGACGAAGCAACGGCAGACGCAGCTTTTCGCCGAAAAGTTACCCTGTTATAAGAGAAGGCCATCTTCGCGGTAAACGAAATGTTTTCCGAAGAGCTCACATAGGCGATCTACGTCCCTCTGTCGAAGCGTTCCAGCACGCCCTACAGCGGAGAGAGCACCGACTCCGAACGTTCGCGCGGTGTTGGCTGTCGGCATCACCTTGCTTCACATGGTAGGTCGCGTTACATCCAATTGTTGTGGTCTTGATATATGAGTCTTCCAACATTCTCAGTCGCACTTCCTTCGAACCGATTCTGTAGACCGACGTGAGATGACTCAAGGTGGGAAGACAAGCTTATCGGCAATCGAGAACACCATCAACGCTTCTTATTAGTTGATATTTTGTCGTCTCTGGCGGTGTCGGATTCTCGGCATCTTGCTATCTGGGTTACTGCAGTAGGCTGCATTTAGGCAGCAGCAACCTACCAACGCGCCGGGACGCGTCGCGGTGGGTTAACGGCATCGTATTGAAGTGCAAACTTCAGGCAATCATGCGACCATTGTGAGCTGCATCCTTCATGGAGGGCGCTGAGCTGGAATGCGATCTGCGGTTAACATCAGAAAGCCATCTCAATGATCCCGCCCCTTTCGAAGAATAGCCAAATGGCCCCCGCAACAAGCACCCCGAATTTCCTGGCACTCGCCGACGAGGTGTTATTTAACATATTCGACCTGGGAGAATCGAGCAGCCCAGAAGAGCGTCGGGATTTTTCAAAGCGTCTAAGTCTCACCTGCCGTCGGGTCCGCGATGTCAGCTCTCCCTAGTTGGTTGAGAAAACGACAGTGGACATCAGGCCGGAGACCCTCACCCGATTCATCGGCCTCGCCCAGAACACAGCCATCGCTCGTGGCATCCGCGAGGTTTACTTGCGTCTTCACTAATAACCCATGGGTGGCCTCTCACATCGACAACTTCGCGGCCGCCGTCTTCATGGAGTGGTAGATTTGGACGACCCAGAGAACAGGAAGGACGCTCTTGTTCCGATCCTCTCCCGTTTAATGCTATGGGGATGCACGCTGGGCTGGGACAGGCGGCGAGGTCTGGCGCCGCATCCCTGTTTCAATCCTCATTGACGTCCTCGTTGAGATTCGGAACACGAAGACGCCACACTGGGCTACCTTTATGTCAATTTGACCGCACCGCCAGATTACAGACTTCTCAAGTGGATCCGGACCGTCGTCAAGCACTCACAGCAGCCATCAGGTCTGCCGATCTGTTCCAATTCCGAGTCAAGACAGAAAGCCTGCGAATCGCCCTAGAGCCGCTATACTCTAGAAATGCGTTGAGAAGCGCAAAAGAGATGAAGGCTCTGAACGACTATCTCGGTGCAATAGTGGCCGCCAAAACACTGGCTTCTTTCGACATCGATCTCGGCGAGTTCTGGTTGAGCGCTGGACTTGAGAATATTTTGGCGGCACCTGCTCCGTTGGGGGCAAACGTCGAGTGTTCTTTTGGCCCGGAGATCTGTTGGATAGGGTTTCATGCGGCTTGTGGCACTGTCACAGACTTCGGGAGACATCCTAGGGTGTTGAGGAAAGGGTTAGAGCTTTTCTTGGATCAGATTTACCTCCGCGAGGGAACCTGGAGTGAGGTGCTACATGGTCTCCGAAGCACGCGCGAACATGATCCGAAAATTCGCATGAAGTCGCCCCTGGGTGGCCGCATAGGCGAGAAGAAGCGCAAGTATGCCATTCAAAGCGACGAAGGACGTTCTCAGGCCGTTCGATTCATTCAAGGCGAAGACATCCCTAGTCCTCTCGAGCACCGAGTTGTTTGACCGATGGAGCAAGGACTTTAACAGAAAAGATCATTGCGGTTGCCGCGGCTTTGCAGAGCAGTTGGTGTTATAGGCATTCCCAGAGTCCATCACACGAATATTGAGGTAACAAAAGTTCATCCGTCGTCATGGCATGTATCAGCCAAGGGTATCTTCATTAGAAATAGTACAGAGGCTTTCGCCCGCAGTCATTATACACAACGTCCCCTACAGCCTAAGAAGACCTGCAGGCAAATGGCTTGTGGGCAGAGCCAGTCGAGGTCTCATTAATCTAGAAATGGTTAGCCTATACAATATATACCTAAGATTGGCCTGACTTACAATGTCCACAATGGTAGAGTAAGTTCCGGCGCCCAGGGTAACGGCGCCGACGAGGAAGGCAAGAATAGCGCCAGCACTGATAAGCATGTTCTCGCGAGCGTACCACTTGCCCTTGCAGAGCAACGCGAACCACATGATGGCAGGGATGTAGAACGAGAAGCCGGAGACGAACAGCGCCGAAGCCAGGGAGAGCAGGTCGGAAAAGATGGGAATAGCCTCGGCAATCACCCAGGCGATGATGGTGAAGACGACTACGAGGATGATCCAGCTAGCCCATCCCATGGTGGTGTTGATGTAGCGCAGGTGGGAGTTCTTGTACATGCGTCCGTGGATGTATCGGAGAGCAACGGTTGAGTTGATCGAACCGGAAATGAAGATGACCGGGAGGGCGACTCCGAAGGCGATCTTCGAAATGAGAGGTCCAGCGGAGAGGAGCGCGGGGGATTGCACCGTGGATCCGACGAAAGCGTAGCAAAGAGCACCCGTCAAGGTGTAGATGCCGATCTGGATGAAGCCGGACGCCCAGATGGACTTCATGTAATCGGCGGGCGTGTGCATCTCGTCCATGAACGAGAACTGACCGATCGCGAAACTGAAGGCGAAAATGATGTTGCTCACGGCGACAAAGGCTTCGGAGAAGGAAACATCCTCCTTGGGCCAAGCAGACCAGTCAACACTGGACATACCTCCAGTAGAGTTGGTGGCCTGGATACCGGTAGCAATGACAGTGATGCCGATGGCGGCGAGGATGGACACGAAGTCGATATAGCCCAGAATAGCAACCTCCGTGAACGATGGGGGAATCGCGAGGATCAAGAGAATGATGGCAGACACCGCGGAGAAGGCGATGGAGCACACCTTGCCACCGTTGATGTCGACCAACGCGATACTTCCAGTCAGTGCGTGGGAACCAACGACCATGACAAGCTCGAGGACCAGAGCAGCACCAAAGAGCTCATATCCGATACGGCCGAAGCGACCGAACAGGAGCCTGCCGGCATCCGCGTAGTTGGCAACGTAAGGGTGGGCCAGCTTGACCTGACCGACCAAATAACTGGTGAAGATGGAGAGCATGCCGAGGGTGATGGTCAGGAAGACTCCGGGGAACATTCCGAGGGTGCGGAAGGCCGAGGGCAAGCTGAGAGCGCCGAGGGCGACGGCCTCGACGATGGTGACGATGGCCAAGCGCTTCCAGCCGAGACGGTGGAAGTGGGCGCTGCCCTGCGCGGCGATCTGCTTGAGGCGATCATTGTTGAGCTCGTCGCTAGTCTCGCCGAGCATCGTCTGATCGTTCATCTCGGGCCACGGGTTGCGCGGCTGGACCTGCTCGGCGTCGGTCTTGTCGTTCTTGAGATCCTTGTTGGGACCGGCGTTGGCGGCGTTGGTGATGGCGTCCGTCATGATGGTGGGAGAAGAAGAACTGAACTGCGTCAAACACTACCGAGATTCGTAGGGACAGTTCTGGGAGAGGTCGAAGAAGAGGAGGAGGAAGAGAGGACGATACCTGGAGGAGCGAGAACCCTGGGAGGCAAACAGCAACGCGAGAGTTCTGACGTTTGCCGTCTTTTAACAGTGATCACCAAAGGCGCGAGTCAGAAAGTTCAGGATCCACATGGCCGACAATGGACTGGAGTGATCCTTGACCGAAGAGGTTGTCGTCAGTCGCATGGCCGATGTCAGCCGGGTCTTCCTCCACAGAACGATCTCGCCCCATGGGCGCCCAGAGATAGGACATATCCCGTACAATACGGGGAATGCGGTTTGGGTTGATAGATCTAATTGTTTTGTGTCATTTCGTGTGATTTTCCCCGTAAAGACGGAGTTACGAGGCGCCTGAATGGTCGTTCTTCGGCCTGAAGCTCACGGTCGCCCGGGGGTGTGTTGCTGCGGAGGACGCCATCACCATGTTTTGATGTCGTAAAAGAAGCTTTCCGTGGCATGTTTGAGCCGCGCTAGAAGGCCCGCTCGGCGGTTCTCTGTGGACGCGTTACTCTATCTGGAAACACAAGCGAGGTGCTTCTGGGTAAAGAATGGAGACGCGGCGGCTCCGTTTTGAAGGTTGAGATGGATGCAAGAAATTTTCCATAATTTTTCCTCTCTGCAAAGCCGAGCTAAAACCGCCGCTAGCCACTGTCAACGAAGGGCGTTGAAGGCGTCTGCCCGTCAAATCTTTCACGTCCGAGGCGGTTCCAAGCGGAGACACATTACGTTCTCAAAACCTCCTCATTGGATCGACACGCCGGCAGGCAGTTCGCTTTCGAAGGCTGGTCCTGTTCTCGAGTGGGCTTGCCCAAATTGCCAAAGTTGGGGTTTGACAGTCAAGTGCTGGATGTGCTAATCTCCCTCCCCCTGCCCACCGCGGAAACGGCTTGAACGAGAGCTTGAGCGATATGTGACTTTACTAGTCGCGCTTCCGCCGGTTCCTTTGAGCAGTTCGCGTGTGTCTGCAGAGTCAGACCCTTAAATGCATCTCATCAGGAGTCAGTCAATGCGAACGTTGCAGGATTTTGCCAGCTAAAAGTCGTAGCGTGGAATTTTCCCCTAATTCGAATCCTGCGACTCGGGTCGAGAGGGGCGACCTCGGTGTCGGTCGCTCGGGCATTTGACGGAAGACCGGTTCATCGCATTTGACTTATGTCAGGGCCCAGATTTTCAACGGAGTATGGTGGTTTTTTTGCGGACGACATCTTCCGGATGTCTGGTTTCATTGTCAAGTCGCCAGGTCATTTGTCGTGATGCCTTCAGCATCGCCCGTTCCCAGCGCGGCACGTGACTAACGTCGGCTCCGGAGCGACCTTTTTCCGGGGGTCGTTCCTCCGACCGTGGTTATAAGCGACCACGTTACGGCCACTTTCGTTACAATAGAACAAGCTCTTCAGTAACTATAAATGTGGCCCGATAGGACGTTTCTCAACATCATTGGTGGCCACGTTGACGACATGTGGAAATACACTGATGTAACAAACCTCGGCCACACACACCCTAACGTCGATCCAACAACTCCGCTAATAGTTCACATGAACTTGAGACCACAAGGATCCTACGTATATTGTGGCCTCACTCATACTCAGCCGGTCTGTCTTGGAAGCTGCCTCGGCCAAGTCCTCAAAAACGATGCCTCAAAGTTACCCGGCCTTTGACTGAGAGGGCGACCTTCATGATGATTACTGAGGAAGCTAACAGCGTTGAATCTCAAATTTGAGTTGAACGATGGAACCGGGATTTGATAGAAACTTGGGTGACATGAGGAATGTCGCGTCGTTTCATGTTTAAGTGCTCTTGTCGTTGAAACCGGTTGCAACTGGCGACACAAGACCTGAGAAGATGCCGGGACTTGGATTCCGAGGGATGCGATAGATCCAAGGTGTTTCTGGGCGCTTGGAACCGACCAGACAGGATTTTGAGAAAATCCTCGGTTGTTGAACCTTCTTCTTCTAATGCGTCCGTAATTATTGCTTTCGCGATCGGGGCTCCTTGGATCTAAGGCCTCCTGCGAGCCTGGCACGTTGAAAGCCCCTGCAGCTGGACCGGCACGGAGGCTTCGTTCGACCTAGCCAAGACTACCATGCCAGCTCGTCCTCACTCACCAACAACAAAACCTTCCATGTGTAGCCCTTCCGCTAGGCCCATGAGTTCTGTTGGGGAGAGTGCGAATCCTCCCTCGTTTTGCAACGGGGCCCCTTCTATCAAAGTTTCCACGGACTCGGCGTTGCCAGAATGTGGATTCTCCACGTCGTTGCTCTCCACGATCTCGGTCTCTTCGACAACACTTCCACGCACCACCGGGGCATCCGCCTCGGCTCTGGTCAGAAACGAGGCGATGATCTGTTCGAGACTTTCGAAATCACGCTTCCGGAGCTGCGCGGCTGGTCTTTTCCTTGAAATCATGGCATCAAAGATGCAGTGTGCTTCTATCAACCATGAACAATCAGGGACAAAGCCAGGGGATAAGCCTTCAAAAGTTTTGAGTAGAAAAGTGGACGACAAGGCAGCCTCCAGTTGAAATGGAAGAAAACAGTCTTCAGACGGGTGGTATCAGCTGGTTGTCCGCAAGGGACTCACATTAGCGGTGGACTTACCTAGTAGGTTGCAGACCCCTGAAGCCTTGAGCGCCTTCAGAGTATTCAAGGCTGAAGTTGCGCATATTTGGAGGAGAGACCTGATAGGGCCGTCTGGTATCGACATTGGATTTAGGCATTGCCAGTAGCGAGCCGCTTCTGCAAGATACCCATTACCAGAGGTCGCTAAGTCAGCGCAACGCACTGCTAGAATTCTCGTCGGCTTTGACCCTCACACTAAGGCAAGCTCATGCAAAACGGACTGGGTTTCTTTCAGGAGACTTCGTCAGAATTACGGTCGACACCGCATACACCTGCGCGATATTGTCAGCGCAACACAGAGGTCATTAGATAAGCAGTGTGAATCCTACCACTTAGAATCGTTGCTGCGAGACGGGAAAGTTGAATGTGCAATTCCAAAGCCGCGGCTTCTTGATTATTGCTCAGCTCTGAAGGAAGTTTTGTTATGATGTCTTCGTCTCCGATAGAAGACACAGCTCCAACTAATGCTGAGAACTCTCGATCAACCATATACGCCGACCAAAAACACGGTATTGCATCGCTGGGCGTATCTGAGGTCAACCTGCGACGCGGGCATTTGTCTGTGAAGTCCGTCAAGCACGCATATACGCAATGCTTGGCCGATCTTTAGGACGAAATCAGCAGCGACCCTAAGTACCCTGTAGTAACTCTTGCTTACAATTTGAAATGATATTAACCTCAAATCCAAGGCTTGAAGATACAAGGCACTGAGACAAAGGGTTTTGGTAGCTCCTCAGGGATCTCTCTCCATGGGTACGATAATTGGTAACAGAGCAAGAGCATGGGCTGCGCAACCTATAGCCGGAACGGACTTTGACGTGCCAGTTGAATTGAAGGCTTCTCCAAAAGCCAGGACAAATAGGAATTGGTCGTACCAGTATCTTGATCGATTTGCTTCCGCAGCTGGGTTCTCGTAGAGGTGCTCCATTCGCTGATGGAAACTGTCATGGTCAATTACTCCATAGAAAGCGCCTAGGTGATACTTGACGGTGGCCAAAAGGAAGTTTGCGTAGTCGTGCGACAGAAATTGCTAACGTCCAGCTGTTCGTTGAGGCCTACGGGATTCCAGGCAAGCTTCAAGGTGTCGAGATCCCACGGATGGCTTGGCGGCTCTGGATTAGGTATGTGGCTGCCAATAATTCCGAGTATTCGCCTGCAAAAGGCCCATGACGATGTCGGTCCCATAAACCCTGTCAGCTACGTAAGTTTGAATAGTCTCACGAGATTGGGGACAGTCGAGTGCAAGTCTCACAATATTTCCTACGCGGATCAAAGCTCTTCCCGTCATTTACGAGCGGATTTCTCCCAAAACGGCTGGAGATGAACGAGAATCGGTCTCATCATCTTGCCTGCGGTCCTCATCTGTATGGAACGGACTGGATAACCCTGCATGGTTGCGCCAAGGCGTTAGTGAGTCGATTTGATGACGTCTACTGTCTAGATGGTTGAATGAATCCTCCTACCTCCAAGCGTATGCCGATGATCATTCTGAAACGGAACCGCGCCTATATCTGCCCGAGGATATTGTCTATTCAGGTGTCCAGACAAAATTATAGACTGCGGTGGAGATATGATTGAATCGCTTTGTGGACGACGCGGCGAGAGTCGTTGCAATGGTTGCCGAAAGCATTCCATGGGCCGGCCGCCGCGGGTTCCAAAGCTCTGAGATAGCTGTTCACCCTAGAAGTTAGGATTGGCGAGCAAGATAACATCAAATTGGCAAGGTAGTCGGATGACTTTTCTCTCTGAAACAGTAACACGGGTCTCTTCTGGTCTAAAGTAGCAGTTCTCCTTTTTCTGACATCGCGAACATGGAACCGTGCCGGAGAATCGGACTTTCATATCACGACATCGGGCGTAACTGACAACATTGTCAGCATAATCAACCGTGCTCAGTTACTTTCAAGCCTTACGCTCGGTTGCATCTTCGGTTGGTTCTATAAAGGGTATTCATAGGCGTTGACATGATGTACCCGAAGTCAGCTATGAGGACAATGAAACTGGGAATTTAGTCAAGAGATCCAGCGTTGACGAGTAACGCTGCGCCTGAGAAACACTTCTCGAGAGCCTGCCGGAGCGCCAACAAACCCATCCGGCATTCAAAAGACCGACGCCGGCGGGTCGAGTCACGGGGTCAAGATAAGGGCGAAATCTGGGGGTTTCTAACAGGGATCGCGTCTTGGCTCCCACATACGGTTTAGCGCAAATCGCACCATCTGCTATCTTTCCGATCTCCTTGGTGTTAAAGAAAGAGACCCCGTTACTTGGCCAATTCCTCCGACTCGTCGACCATCAGCTCGAAAGACCGCCCGGAAAGCCACTGAACAAGGGAGCAGCCAAGCATGTCTCAAAAGCCATGCACAGTGAGTTTCTCTCTTCCAACTCTGCCGGACCTGCCGCCAAAAGCGGGTCAAGTATGACAGACGGCTTCCTGCTTGCCTCCGTTGTTTCTCCCTGAAGCTCCGATGCCAGGGATGCGAGTGGCCCGGGAAGCTGGTGTGACCAACAGTATGGCGACCAGAGGTAAACTGATGGGGAAACCGACGTTGGAAGCAGCTGAAGAGTCATTGCAGACGCTTGCATTCGGCAAGTCTTCTCCTTGCCCCCATAGAGACGCACTTACGGGGGCCACGGAACCCAGCCAGGATTTATCCCCTGAGTGTAGGAAGTACATTCGCTACTGCAAGTTTCATGGGAGACTCACCTTTGGTCTCGCCGGCTAACCAAAGCGACTGCCAGTCGATCAATGTCTACAATCAGCCGACTACCAATCCGTACTTGGCTCTGAAGCCCCTCATTCAAAGAGCTGGGCCCTATCTCATGCCATGATTTCGATATCGGCATTTCACTTTACTCAACGGATGGTCATAAGTCATTAACAATCTTCTCCTGAAGAATGAGGTATCCTCAAGACTGCCGAATCATAGCATACGTCAAATGACCACGGCTGGCAAATGTGCAAACCAGAAATCCGTGATTCAATACGGACAGCACTGTCGCACAAACAGCACGCTTTGAAATGTCTCAAACACGAGGCTTGACATGATCCGAGGATGAACAGCGACGCTGTTGTCGCCGCTGTCGTCCTCTTCATTTGCATGGACGTGGTGGAATTTGGAAGCCATGGCCGGAATCATCACTTGAGAGGTGCAGAAGAAATGGTCCGCAGCCGAAGAATAGTTGGCATCAACGAAGATAATGAAGCAGCGCCCTGGTTGAAATACTTCGACACTGCGTGCACAACGTACGAGTGTACTCTATGTTTAGGTCGAAACTCTTATTGCTTGGCTGACGATTAATAGCTCTGGGGTTTTAGGAACCACACTTGCACCTGCTCGATTCCTTGTGTACCGAGACATCGAGTTATGGGACCTTCTTTTCTGTAAGCTCTCCGAGACTCTGAAAACGAAACGTGGGTCGGGTGTCTAGCAGAGTGACTGTAACTTTTATCTGCAATCAACTCGATCCGGACGCTTTCGAACACGAACACTTAACGACTGGAGATTATCCTCGAGCTTTCTTAAAGGTTGGTTAGCTTTTCTCTACGGGCCTGGGCTTAGAATTTCCCAGATTAGTAACATTATGAGTCACGTTATCATCTCGCTAATGCTTATAAAGACGCGGTTTAGGTGTATGCCTTTCGCATAGCTGGCGCGATCCTCGCCCGGCACTATCTTTTAGGTGTGTATATCCTAGAGATGATGCGACCCGCAATGCTCTATTTACTCGCAGTACCAGCCGAGGACTCCTATATCAAGAGCTTGGTATGTCCGGCGTGCATTCTTGGCGTAGAGGCGCATAGTAATGACCTCCGATACATGGCGCGCAGAGTTTTCTAACGTATTTGGGCATCTTCCTGCTGTTGAGATACTAGAATCTAAATGGCCACGAGACTTTGGTAATGCCTCCGGGAAGTCCTAGCTGGAGTATATATGGCATTGGAAAAAGACTCGGCCGTTCGTGTAGTCTTGCAGTGAAGATCAAGAACCCTTAGATAGACCAGTAGTACCATGATTCGCATCGAGAAGGGCCTCGGTGAAGCTTTTCTTGCATATATAAGTCTTTTCTAGCCGAGGTTGGGACTGATAAATACCATATCGCCGTTCTCCAACAGAGACCACACACTTTCTGTTCAGCCCCTCACCTTGGTGATCTTTCCCCAACGAAAATGTCCCCAATCCCTTATCCCCTATGCCCTCGTACGGGTGCAGAGATTCAATATGCGGCAAAATTGATGCAGAGTGCTTGGCCGGCGTCGGTATCTCTGCAGTTTAAGGCCATCACTCTCAGTGAACCTGCCAAGCATGAACTGGTTCCGTACTTGGAAGCCCTAGATAAGGGCCTATCCCCTTCACCCCCCGATCGTCGAGTATTCTCGGCATATTATATTCGCAAAACGGTACCGGCATGGTGCGAATCGCACTTACAGCGTGATGCTGACGTCTAGCGGGACAGGAGCTATTTCACGAAGCCATCATTAACCTCACCACCGGCAAAGTTAAGAGTATTGTCAAGCTTAGAGCTAATATATATAGCAACGTCGATTACGACGAGTGTCACGAGCCAGGATAATATCGCAGGGAAAAGGGCGTAGCAGGCAAAGTTAGGGAAGTCCATAGGAGTTAGGAGCTATAGGGAGGTACTAGGTAACCCCTAGATAAGTCCTCTAGCCCTTATTTAATAATTAGAGGGCTAGAGAAGAATATTTAACCTTAGATATACCTAATTATACTAACTCTATTACTCTATATTATATTAGTTTATAATATATTCTTCTCTCTTATTTATATTAATAGAGGTATAGATTATTAGAGTAGTATAATATATAATAATATAATACTTATTTATAGGTTTACTAAAGAGATAAATATAATATTATTATTAAGATCCCCTACTAGCTAGGAGTAACTAAATAGCTAAATATAGAATAAGATACCTATTAAATAAAATAATAATAAAGGTACTAATAGAGGACTAGGTAGTTAATTAATAGAGGCTAAATTAAATTAGCTTATTAGAAAGGAAGAAAAGAAGGGGTAGCTAAAGTATAAATAGGAATATCTTAAAGCCTTAAGAGCTAGCTAATTATTAACCCTAGTAAGTAACCCTATTACTTACTAAGTAATTATTAGTAGTAAATTCAAGAAGTATTAATTAGAGCTCTAGGGAAAATATCTTCTAATACTTAAGTATAAAGGGGGTACTTAGACTAACTTTAATTAATTTATATTTAATCTTAATATATAATTTAAGATAAATAAGATTATATTAAACCTTAAAAAGGTGATATTTATTACTAGGTACCTAGAGGGGCTAGTAATAAAGTAATAGACCTTATACCTCTCTATTAATTATAGTAATAAAGCGAAGGATATTACTTAAGTAGTAATAAAGGACTAGTTAGCTAATAATATAGCTAATATAAGGTCTAGGACCCTTAGTATATAAACCTAGCTTAAATAGGCCTACTAATAACTAGGATAGTTATACTAGAGCTTTATTAACTATTATAAGGGGATTAAGGTAGAGAGCCCTTACTAATAACTAGAGGAGATCCGGGTAGCTAATATAATAGGTAGGCTAGATCCTAAGCTCTAATACTATATTATAGTAAATAGGTTACTAAAATCGCAGCTTAACCTTAATACTAAGGCTAGAAATACTAAACTTATAGTTAATATATAAATATATAAGGTACTAGTAAGGGACTAAGGGGCTAATAATAAGGAGTAATAACTAGAGGGCTAACCTACTAACCTAGAGGGACTAACTAAGGCCTTAAAAGGGTAAACTTACTTAGACTATAGTAATACTAATACCTACTAGGAGGATACTAAGGACTAGGATACTAGGAAGGAGATTATTTATTATAGTTATAAGAAGGCCTCTAGCTACTGCATAGTGATTTTACCTGCTTAAGTGCAATAGACCTTCTAACTCCGCGCCTCCTAATAATATATAGCCTTCGGTCACGTGATCCTTTCCTAACCACAGCCGCACTTATATATACCCTACTAGATAGCCTCACGATCTTTAACTTTATATTAATAATAACGTGGTTTTTAATTATTTAAGTACGGGTAGACTACGAAACTATTAACTTTTCCTCTCGCGCACTACCCGCGCTGCTAATACCGCCTCTATTACTGCTTCGTCCGCTAGCTATGCTATTATTAGCAACGCTCTCTCTATTTAGCATAAGCTATACTTACTAACCCCTAAGGGGCCTAGGCCGCCTCTACCTTAATAGTATAGAGGACCTGCTTAAAGAAGGGCTACTCTATAGGGTATATAACGACCTACCTAGCTTCTACTACTA
>JAVHLU010002168.1:0-20829 GCA_036785755.1 Colletotrichum ledebouriae
GTTTATATATTATAAATATAATAAACTTAAGAATTAAAAGCTATATATATTATATTTAATTCTTAAACTATATAGTTATATATTTATTTTATCTACTTTATCTTTATATTTAATATATATATATTTTCAAAAAAGTAGTGTCTTTTGACTAATTGACTAAAATCGTGACTAATTCCCAACCCTGGCTAGACGAAGGAGGAGGGAGGGAGGTGTGGTGCATTTTCGCATGTCCCACTCACAGAGTGAGGGAGGATGTTCAGCAATATTCAGAATGTTCAGGTCGGATTGTGGTACTTTGGCTTGCTGATTGGTCTGCAGGGAGAGAGGCGGGGGTTGGAGGGCCGGGCAGTCTTTTCCATGGGGTGGTCCACTTTTGGAACGGGCACCTCACTTCACTCACAGCGAATATTTAGGGAGGCCCCGGGAGAAGGAGGGCACTGGGGCACCACATGAACACACCACTAGACCTTACTACGTTTCTTACCTACCTTGAGGTACCTTCGGGCAGTAGGCGGGCAGTGGCGGGCAGCAGTGGGCAGCTAGGGGGCAGCGGACGAGCGGGCAGGCAGGCAGGCAGGCAGGCAGGCACGATCTGCCTTCAGGAGTCGTGCTGGCTGAAATGGAAATGAGGGGTGGAAAGGAACCCCATTACCTTAGGTTCCTGAACAACGGATTTCACACTACCTACCATCAGGTTCATGTCGCCTTTTTCGCTGCCCTCAAATTAGCGCCAGGTATCTTGCCTACCTACCTAGGTAAGGTATCTTAGGTAGGTAAGGTACCAGGTTACCTTAGCTGCCAAGGGCAAGTACTGGCAGGGCATATTGAGGAAGCGACGCCGACGGGCCCGTGCCGCGCAGAGTCAGAGTTTGGCTCGTGTGTCTCTACCTCTATCTCTGTCAGGTATTTCTCTGTCTGTGTCCGTGTTTGAATCTGAGTCTGAATCGCAGAGGCGTTGGCGTTACGTCAACCTTGGGTCCTTACTGGAAGCAAATGTCACCAAGATGAGATGAAGTGTTCGAAACCCCTGACGGAATATCTTTTCAGAACGAGCGCAATGCAACGTAAGCCCCAGTCTACGCAATAGACCAGCAAAAGAGTACGGATTTCCAAGGAGAAGAATCCGATTCGAAAGGCGGATGGGTTTCCTACATCCATCACGCATCGAGCTGGAGGCAAGGGGCTGGCCGACCATGAACGACCATGCGTAAAAGCTCCATGAGCTGAGAATAAAGGAGAAGCTGACCGCGGTAAAAGGTAAGTGACGTAGTGCGAAGTATATATGCTACGTTAGCTATCTATATATGACTGGCACAAAGAAACGCAGCCGCGGAGCTGAACCTCGCACAAGAAAGCCGTCAAGGCGACGGTCCCGTTCCGGCGTCATACAAACTTCCCCAGAGGAATGTACAAGTCGATTTACTAAGAATAATGGCGGTAGGCCAAACTCCGTTTCAAGGTGCCCGGGCATATCTAATGAGGACCTCAGGCGGGCGAGCAACTTCGGGTGAAGTACCCTTCAAGAAGAGTTAACCATACGCATATGCAGTATGCACGTCCAATTCCCCCCGTCGGACTATGTGTGTTTGGGTCATGTTCTACGCCCCTTGCCTCCCTGTCTCCTTCATTCATAATCCAAGTGTCCTGCTGAAACGACTGGAACTAAGAGAGGAACTCGATCTTAGCGAAGTTGAGTCCCTGACAGTACCTTACCTCAACATCACCGTGCGTTCAGACGCTGGTTTGGAGCCGGATATCAAGCAGATGGGCAGCATCTAAGTATTAGTAGTATAGGCTATTAGAACCTGAGGTTCCTTTTACGTGCTTCGCAACTGAGGTACCTTTGGTACCAAGGCTAGCTTCGGTTGTAGCTCATCGACCAGGTCGGACCATCCAGATCGCGTCCTCGTAAGGTGGCTCCACAGAAGGTCCTAGCAGTCGGGTGACAAAAAAAAATCGTCGCACCCAAGTTGCCGCACCAAAACTCCTAACAAAGGGACTTCTCCCTTCGACATAGACCTGGGATATTATAAGTATCTCAGGTAAGATCTGGTTCAGAGTGCGCCGCTTTCTTTTGTCACCCGCTTGCCTACCTAGGTAGCTCCTCAACTTCTTTCCTTCCACTACCTTAAGGTAAGGTAGCGTACAGCATCAACCCAAACCCATGGAAGGCAAGATTATGCCAACCAGACCTCTCCTTCACCATTCGATGTATTCTCACATCAACCCCAACACAACGCGCCTTGCACGAGAAGACTGTGCCTTCGTTGCTTCCACAACCCTGTCACGATGGCAGATGCACATCATGCTCTGCTAGTTGGTCCCTTCTCCATTCTCTGCTTTCTTCTGCCGGCCGCTCGGCTACAGCTCCTCGTTCTCTGACATACTGTCTCACTCATGCATCCCAAGATCTGCCTCCGTCGTGTCGACGAGACCGAAAAATCAAGCAGCCGTCGACCACACGAGAGCTCAGATGCTCAAATGTGGCCGCATTCAGGATGTGAGTGGGGACACTTCAAGCCCGTCGAAACCTCTCAAGCCCGCGCTCTCTTCCGCCACCGCACGACGCTTCCCACCAACACGTTTGAAAGCCAGTCAATACATAGCGTGACGGACCAAAGACAATCCCGCCCGACCACTTCTACTCCTACCGGAACTGCGCCTTAAAGGGCCTGCATCAGTTTTTGGAACAATCAAATGAAATTGGACGCATTCTAATTAACATCCACCAAAACTTGGACCTCAAGTACACACCCAGCACGCCTACAGCTGCGCTTCACACCGACCCCATCTGCGGCACTGATCATCCCGCCGCTCTGTTCTCTCCCCCGTCTGCTTCCTCAACGCCCGGAGCCAACGGATCTTATTGGCCTCGCAGAGAGGTTGCTCCGGGTACCTGACAAGTCTGTGTTTCCCGGCGCCGAAGACACCAAGTTTGGAAGAATGGCGGGGAGATCGTCACCTTGAGCCAACGAGAATCAGGCTGCCCGCTTAGCCCAGCAGTCAGAAACTGCTCGATTGAGAAGTAGATCTATCGCTAGTCACGTACCACCCACCAATCGCTTCTCCTTGAGGATTTTGGAACTGGATCAAAAGGCTGTTTGTGTCGAGAAATCCGCAAGCTGACTGATCACCCAAGATGCACTGGGCTTCGCTTCGAGCCTGTGCTCTGTGCCCCGTGGCACTGTGAACAGTCCAGCTTGTGGCATGTGGAGTGAAGGTCCTCATCAAACCAGCATGGGCTCTTAGTCTTGCGGAGGCTCCAGAGCGGCTCCTGCACAAGCCTTTCTTCGTCTTGTTGGTGTCTTACCGTGGCGTGATGATGGAGTCTGCCACTCGCCAATGACGGCCGCTCCTGCACCCTTCAAAGAAGACCGTCCAAGGTTCGGGCTAAAGCTGCTTCTGGAAGCTAACGCAGGCCGCCATGAGCCCAGGAATCGCGGAACCTTTGGCCCGGCCAGACGGTGCACATCTGTTTCGACGGCTTCGCTTCCTCGCGACAACATCCACCATATCGGGGGACCACCAGAGCTCTCCTCTCCAAACGTCCACCTCGAGGAATGGCGGCGGTACCGTCTTTATCCAGCCGTATGTTGAGAGGCTTGAGCGGGACCCGTCGAATCGACAAGCCTACGGGAACCGTGACTCTCTCATATTCATACAAACGGAGATGTCGGATGCTTTGGAGTGCTCAAATGAACAATGGCATTGCTCTAAAGTGATTTAATTGCGTTGTACTGGTCCGTACGCGACATTCTCGGGCAAACATTATTATGGTGGTGAAGGAGTATAAAGCGAATGTGGATAAGTTGATTACAGTAGTCGATGAATTCTTCGAATACCCAGTCTACGAAAGGGGCGACGTGCAGACGCCAGGAGGTCCCCTGATCCTCGTCGTGTTTGTTCGAACTAACTGTCATAAGAAATCCCGGCTGCATTCCGGCCGGAAGTCTGCCGCTGGCTTGTGGTAACCTGGCAAGAGCCGCTTGGACGCTCATCACCCTAGCCTCTGCTTTCAAGCACGCGAACGCGCAGCTTCGCTAATTCTGATGGACCGGGCCGGCGAGAGGCCAACCTAGACTGCTGGCCAAAGCGCCAAGCAGCAGCCCCGAATTTCCCCAACAATCCCTGCTTCTCGACGGAGTTGACACGACGACTTGATAATCACGTCCAAACCGACGTCGGGACACGCTTGCAACCCTGACTACAGCCAAATGACGACGTTACAGATATCCGCCACAACGAAAGCTGTTCAATCCGACTGAGGAACGGGTATGATAGCGAGGACACCGCAAGAGGGCATTGTCATCGACGACCTTCAGCAGTGCATCTTGCAGGGTATCCACACGACATACGGGTTCATCGCCCTGCATTGCTCCATCTCTTATGTTTCATAGAGCAAGCAAAAACAGCCATCGAATTCACATGCCCAACTGTGGTATGGTCCGAGCCGACCAGACGCGTAGCTCTTGCTTTGATACCTGTCGGCTACCTTGGGTTTTGATCTCCTTCCAATTGATCAAGATTTTGGCCGTGGACAGTGTGGCGCTGTGCCTAGATTCCGAGCTACTCGGAGTGCAAAGTTCTGGAACCAGATCTCAGGAGATGGTATGTCCATCTACGTGATTCTCTGGTAGCTCTTTTGACACGCCAGAAGAAATCTATGACAAAGACCATCAAAATGGGGTTGCCCCTACGTTGAAGATGCTACACTGCCGTGCAGTTTGCGACGCGTTCTGAAAAGCCATTCGCATCCTTTCGGTCGAGCAATTTGACTTCGACCCAAACGACAGTGGTAGTGGATGGTGGCCTGAGCGAAAACCGCAGTCCCAACGTTTCAGTAGAGCCGCCCTAGCCTCGTGAAGAAGGGATTCTGAGCTGCGTCTTTGGATGTATCAGCCAGTATTGTCCACCGAGGTGGGAGAATTCAAAAGACGCCGTGAGATCGCCCAGCGACGTTGTTGCCGATTCGACAAAATCTTCAGCAACTCCTGCCTTGTCAACAGATCCGCTTGCGTTGCAACATGGCATGGCCCCAGCGAACTCTACTGTAGGCGTTCGGCCAGAAAGAAGGGTTGAATGTGTAACATCACCCGACTCCTGGCGTACCAGCCTTCTAGAAGTTCGCAACTCCAGCGGCTTCTCTTTGCTTGTCCAGGGGTTTCTTTCCTTGTGACATTAGACTCTTTAGGCCGGCTCTCTTCACGGCTTGTAGTTTGTCATTTGGCTGCCTTCCCGGCGGCGTTAACCGTTATCACCTTTCCAGGCATAAGATGTGTTCTGACCGAACAAACCATCATTTCTACAACGGCTTACCCATGGGGCTATGAAGTTTACAAACGGACATCCACCGCGTTCGATTGAACTCTATTTCTTAGCCCTACTACGTCGCATGCCGCATTTGGTTGTTCATCCTTCCGCCCCTTGCCTAGCCTAGCAAACAGGGCCGCGGGGAGACAACGTCTCACTCATACTGGTTCTACAAGAAGCACGTAGGTAGCAGATTGCAATCAAAGTGCGCATGCGAGCGGCGGCAGCTTTCCGTAACGGGTTATCGGTTGCGGACCAGGCTTTTTCTGCGCCCTTCAGGTCACGACAAGAGGCCAACACTCCTTCTCAATTTATTGCGATTTGGGTTGGAATTGATGAGAGTGACTGCTTCGTGTTGCGGCATGTCGATTGAGCGGTCGCGGCATGTCGATTCCTCGAGGCCCTATTCCGCTATTGCGGTTCCGCAATTCCTTGCACCCGCGGAACCGACGGTGTCAAGTTCGGCTGGGTCTCCCGAGAAAACCATGGGGCAAATGACCCCGGGTGTACCGACAAGGGCGGTGATTGTGGTCCAGCCCATGGCGAAGCATCTTGCGCTTGATCCACACGAGACGAGACCACAACGCTGGCTGCGACAACTTCGCGAGTCTGAGGGAGGCAAATGAGAGTTGTGTGATCTTCGCTCTTGCTCTTTCTCTCTACTTCTTTGGGGTGGGATTTGAAGCTGGGCTGCTTTGGTCTCTTCGGAGCTCCCGACTTACTTTCACGGAGGAGCGTCGGATCCGGGTTCGCGCGTGTTTGGTCTCATGCATGCACACGCCCAGGTCAGACGTTGCTGCGTATGCCATCAGCGCCACTGAGGTAGGAAAACTCGCGTGAGAAGGTATAATTAACCCCATGTGGAAACTGGGCGGGACAAGCCACTACACAGCCCTGCAGGGAAACCACCTTAGACGTCGGAAGGTCCGCGAAGGATGGATCGATGCTACACCACATACTACGTAGTACCTTAGCTTTACTGCGTAGGCTCGTGCTCCCATCGAACCACGCCAGTGCGCCCAATAACTAGTCATTCACGCACAATACCTAGAAAGACAAGGGCAGACCATACGTTGTCCTTTCGTGGCATCATCCAAACATCTCTTTTGCTTATACTCATGGGAAGATCACCGGTCAAAACCACCATGAAACCCGCCGGCCCCGGCAGCCGAGCTAGTGGAGGTTTTCCTTCGCTTCTCGAAAAGTCGGGGATGGATGGGGAGAACTTTAAAGCTCGTCGTCGAGGTCCATTCCGCCAACCCTCCGCTCTCCGATCTCGCGGATCTTGTCTCCCAAGATCGACCGCCCGTACCGCTCCGCAACCTTGCCCGCGGCCTCGATCATACGGCCCGTCCGATCACGCATGAGCCCCACCATCTCCAGCGCGCGCATGCCCCGCTCCTCGCCTTCGCGGCACTCGATGGCCAGCATTTGGAGGAGCGTCTTATCAAAGTCAAGCTCGAGGCGTGCCAAGCCAGCCCGTTGTGATATTGTCGAGTCGGTGTGGTCGAGGAGATCACGCAGCTGAGCCGTCTGAATCCCAGACAGAAGAAGCTTCTGCTCAAGTTTACGCGACTCGCGGCGGGACTCGTCCTCGTCGTCATCTTGTTGATCTACCGACTCTCCATCCGGCGCCGGAAGCGGGGCGGAGCTGAGGGGCACGGAGAAGTCGAATTCGGAGAGCAAGGGCCGAGGAAAGTAGGGGTATTGATCCCCGCCCTTGAGGATAATGCAGTGGAATTTGTTATCCGCCACAGCGATGGGCCAGTACGTCTCCGTCTTTCGCCCAGACGCCAGACGCGGGAGAAGCTTTGTGTCGAGAAGGGGCACCCAGCAGGCGCGAGATGGCTTCCGCCAGTGAAGCAGCGTCAGCAGAGTACCTGTCGAGTCATAAATACAAGGATCCTGAGTCGGTCTTTGTTAGCATGTTTGAATGAAAGGAGAATTCGCCGTGCAGTACTCACGCCATTATCCGAGAAAAAGACGCTCTGCAACGTCGCGCCATCGGGTAGTGCGACTGTGTCTTCGTTTTGGCAGATCTCATCCCGCTTGATGTTCTCGATCGTGTACAGCAAGCGGGTGTTACCGTCGGCTCCAACGGCACCATTGCCCATGGTAATGACATAGTCACGCCAGCTTGCGCAAGTAACCATAGGCGTGCTTTTGGGTCGGTAAACCCGGTAAGGAACGCCGAAGAGGGTGTAGATACGGACGTAGTTGGCCGTGGTGGTGACAGTGATGAATGAGTTGCTCAAAGACATGGCAACGATGGCTTCTCCCTTTGGGAGCTGCGTGCGCCAGTCGGTCCGCTGTGTCCATGTCTCGTGCGGGCGATAGAAGATCGCTGCTGGGGTGCCGTCGCGCGGCGGACAGGAGAACAGAGCGCCATGCTCTGTCAGACATGCCTTGTCATGAAGGTGGGGGTCTGTGAAGTGGAAGTCACGGTGAAGCTCATGATCGTAAAATTCAACCGTAACAGTGTTGTGGCCATCTTGATCGACCGTCCATACGACGCCAATGAGGTTCAAGCAAAGATACTTGCGATTGCCGCGCCAGGGCGTGGACCCAGGTTGGAAAGCTTCGTGGAACGTGGGCTCCATAAGGCGGCGCTTGCTTGCGCGCTCGCCATCATCGCCGCCGTCATGCGCCCTTTTCTTTCCTGAGGCATAGCCCGCACCATCGTCATCAACAACAAAGTCGTCTCCATCATCGTACCCGTCTGGCCCGTTCAAAAACGAGTCCAAGCTACCCAACGAGTCGCGTCGCGGCCGCGAAGGGATTCCCGCCTGAGGACCGTTCGCTTCAGGCCTCCTGGCATTGTTGGAAATCTCAAGCAGAGGGTCGTGAATGAAAGGCGCAGGCTGACGCGGTAGCTTCAAGAGTCCCTCAAACTGCTCCGTGATGAGGTTCGGGTAGATGTAAACCTCGCCTTCAGACGTTGTGAACGATAATAAATTGTCCTTTGGGTGCCACGCAATGTCAATAACGTTGCTGTAGTCGAATTTCTGAATCACGCTCTGCGTCTTTGTCTCCCAGATCAGGACCTTCCCGTCCTTGCCCGCTGTAGCGAGCATAGCACCGTTGGGGGACCACGCCAATGCTGTGATATCTCCCAAGTGGCCGTTTGGGAACGTCCTCTGCTTTTCCCAGTCATTCTTGGACACCACCTGCACGTCATGCATTGATGTGGGCACCGCGAATGCCCTGCCGTCAGGATGCCACGCAATTTTGGCTGAGGTCTCCGAATCCGAGTCCAGCTGTCCAATGACGCCGTCCACCTTGCGGATCAACTCTGGCTGGTCAATCGTCAAAGAATAGACGTAGATAATCCCATCTGTACACGCCAGCGCAAGCAAGCCACCCTTGGGATCGAAAGCGAGATGCTTCGTTGGCCGTCCATGCTCCTTCAACGTGCGCATCTGCGAATTATCCTGCGTGCCGACGACCTTAACGCTCAACTCGTCGCTAGCTACAGCACACCACTTCCCGTCGGGAGATAGCGCAACGTCCCTCACGGGAAGCGATGTGCGCACCAGATACCTCTCGAAGGATGTGTTCTCCACGCTGTAGACGCTGACCGTGCCGTCCTCCGATCCAACCACGAAGAAATCGTCCGCTGCCGCGACGGCGAAGTTTTGCTCGGGACACTCGTCGATATTGAACGGCTCGCCATCGTGGTGAGTTCGGTAGAGACGAATGGTATTGTTGGAGCCGACAGTTACGAGGCGCGCGCCGGAAGGAGTGTATGCGAGGCGAGTTGTGCCCGTTGTGTGGGCTGGCCTCGGCCGTGGTTTCGGGGCGAGGGAAGATGCCATCTTTGGAAGTTCAGGCCAGTCGCATTCGTTTTGGATCTTATAGTGCACTCTGTGTGGAGTTCCTCTGGTCGCCGGGCGGGAATTGAGCTTCGTAAAGTCGTTGCACTCTGTTATTGAGGATGCGTGGTCAAAGTCGCCTATGGTGGTGGTAGGACATGACATCGAGGAGGGACGCGTTCAGACGCGTCTATTCGCGAATTCAATTAAAGCGTAGCCCCTGTCCCGCAATGTCCCGTGCGGCGCCAGCTGGCAGACCAAATCAGCACCCACAGAAACACATCGCAGCATCCGAATGTTGTTGATGAGAAACAATTGGACAGGGAGTTCATGATTCGTTCAATTAGGCATCAGCTTTCGGAAAATTTACATTTTTCTCTATCTCACGTTTTCTTTCTTACCGGGAAGAAGTGTTGCACAGACTCTCGACACAAGCCATCTGCTTGAAAAATTGATTAACTCGACCCGAAAGCGACACATCAGGATGGAGTCATCAAACCAGGAGCATTTCTTCGAGACGGAGTGAGTATCAACATGTGCTTTTGGACGAATATGAGAGAACAAACCTTTGATTGACGAACTATAGTGCTCAACAGGCCAAGCGCCAGCAGCGTGCCAAGAAGGAGGAAAATGCTTTCGGCAACCCGCTGCGCATGATCTCCAAGGTCCTGGCCGTGATTCCAGACCCGAAAAAGCCTCATCATGTCTTCACTGCTGAGTCTGGAGGCCGAGTTTCGCGGATAGATACCGAGGTAACGCTTGCCTCCTGCCGCTGATGCGTTGGAAAACACGGGTAGATCATCTAACACTGAGCCAGACAAGAACCATCAGCGCAAAATACATCGGTCCCTCCGTCCCCGTAACATGCCTCAGTATCGGTGGCCCAGACGGTAACTTTCTCTTTGCCGGGAGCTGGGATAAGACGGTCTGGTCGTGGGACATCTCCACCCGCAAGCCCGTCCGCCGGTACGACGGACACTCCGACTTCGTGAAGGCAGTCATCTGCGGAAAGCTGGGCGACAGGCACGTTCTCATCAGTGGCGGCGCGGACAAAAAGATCATCGTCTGGGATGTGGAAAGCGGCCGCAAATTGCACACCTTGCAGGATTCCGCGTCCGGTGCCAGTATGATGTCGCTGCAATCCCTCGCCCTTGACCCTGTGTTGAGTACGAACGAGGAGATAGTGATCATTAGCGCGAGCAGTGATCCTCACATTCGCCGGTGGAAAGTTACTCCTGCCGGCTTCTCGCAACTCCCTCTAGAGGCGAAGGAAGGCTCAGAGGAGGTCCTCACGATCCAGGAGCACGAGACGAGCATTTACAAGGTGGTTTTCGACGTCGAGGGAGATGAGGTGGATCTGTGGACTGCCAGTGCGGATGGTACGGCGAAGTGTCTTCTGAGGGAAAACTCATTTAAGGCGGACGACGTTTTCGAACACGGAAATTTTGTGAGAGCTATTGCTTTGACAGATAGTTGGGTTATCACGGGTGGGATCAGCCAAATAATCAAGGTCTGGGATCGTAATTCAGGCAAGCTATACGCTGCCATTGATGCACACTTTGACGAAATCACGGATTTGGTTGTTTTGAGGGACCCCGCGGGAAGACAGGATCTGCTATGCAGTGTTGGGATTGACTGCACGCTTCGGACGTGGCGACTTGATCGGGAGGGGCTGGATGGGATCGTCGAAGAGATCAGGGCTGCGGCGGATGGAAAGGAGAAGACGGAAGAAGAGCAAGAGAGCTTGATGACGGCTGAAGAAGAGGCAGAGCTGGCCGCTTTGATGGAGGACGATTGAGCTTTTGGCAAGGCAACGGCGAAATTGAAGCCCTTGCGATTGCATGTGAGTCTCAGTTTACCGGTGATGTCCTGCGTGGGTTATTGATCATCAGAGCAATCAAACAGGTGATTATGACCTTAGACACGTGCGAGACAGCGAGGGCGAGGGAAAATTCGCGTCTCGGGACAAGTGATGATGCCTGGCAAGTGGCCGCCTGGACGCCTTGGTGTCTTCAGAGCAAGCTCATGACGTTCAGTTGAGCGGGCAGCGCTTCGGAATTGGTGAAGTTCAGACGTCAACTCTATAACTAGTAGAAGAGCGCTTCCTTGATATCTTGATGTTCCACGTCGCATAGCTAAAAATTGTTGGTGATGCTGCAACTGCCGAGACCTCCTTTTGCTTTCGCTGTTGTTGGTATTGACACGCGGCTAGTTTCAATCCGGCAGCCTGCCTCCACCGTTATGTCATTCGCACATTGCCTTCCCATACCCCATCATTGCGCGGTAGCACCAAACGTATCAAAAGAACGGCGGCAATGGCAATATCAGAAAGGGCGCACTGAACTGCGAGACGGCCTTGTTGGATTGACAGCTCCATGCGAACCGTCGTCTTCATCGCCGGCTCGCAACCGAAAATACTTGACAGAGGTGAACTTACTCTTTGACCCGATCGGTTCGGCTATTTGAAATACGACAGGATGCCTTGAAGTCTCGATCCCTGATGCTAGATATTGGAGATGAACATGCTGAGTATGCCTCACCAAGCACTGAGAAGTTGGCCTGTTACCAACCAAGAGATGGACGGGCTGAAACATTCTTCAGATGTCGCATGCATATGCTTCGAGGTGCGATTATCCTCTCTATTGCTCGAAATCTGGCGTTTTCAAGTCGTGTTGGGACATGTTATTTCCCCGAATCTAGCTAATTTCGCATTATGTCTTGCAGCCCGTCCCGCGAGCATCCGTAGCCAGACCATGGTGTCGGCTAGCCGCATTGATTGAAGCGTTCGGCAGTATCCTAGACTCTGGGAGAGCGTCATGTATTACTTGTGGAAAGTGGCTGCCCGAGACTCTCAGTGAGTTAAAAGCCCCCAATAATCTGAAATGAGTGGCGTTATAGGTCCAGCCTGACCTTGCGAGGAGCCGTAGTCCCATGCCCAGATGGCAGGCTGCTCTGGATGCACGTTCAAAAACCATGATCCTCTGCAACAACCCTGAGCCATTCGACAAGTTGAAGAACTCTTGGTAGATCACCGTGGACGCTACTCGGGATACTGCAGCTGCTTTAGGAGCCAGTCGCTTGCAAAACTCGCGATGGACAAAGTAGCAATCGCAGTGGGCGACCTTCAGTGCAACAAAGGCAACCCTGTGGGATTCGGTAGCTTGTGCTTCTGACAGCGGTGAACAGGTGGCTTAGTCGAAGGACGAAGCTTGCTTAATATTAGTGTAATGGGTCTCGACCGTTCCGAGAGACGGGCCAAAGACATAGACAGCATGCTGTTGGCGTCTCTAGACCCCCGAACCGCACGGACGAGAGGGGGATATAGGCCCTTCCCTCAACCATGATGCGACACTCCAGCCGCTCCATGAACACAGTATTCGCATTAGCGGTGGCTAGCGAACTCATTGTTTCTGGAGACAATAATGATTCCTGCTTCTGTTGCCTCGCTTAGAATCTTTTGCGGAAGCCCGCATGACCATGTGGTAGATGTAGCTTCAAGACTACTGGCGGTAAACATACAGAGAATGCGAACACAACATGTGTGTGCATTTCGGTGTTTGGAGAAGCGCCGGAAATTTCTACTGCAGAATTGGTGACACCAAGAACAGAACGCTGTAGGAATACGCACACCGGGGAGTAAGATTTGGTGAGAAACCAAACGAAACTAGGACATATCGCGCGGCCTGGATCGACGCAACGAATCAGACCGCTGTACAACAAAGAGAACCTGTCGCCCGTTTCAAGCCCTTTCACTGATACTGGGTGACGAACTCGGGTTGTTGAAGGAACTGACTCAAAGGGAAGCCGTTGACGAGGTTGATGACGAGGAACCGCTGGCTCGACGAACCCACAAACGACTTCCATGTCGGCGATCCAAGAGCACGGGGCAACTCTAGTCCACAGGCTCGGGGATGGGTTATGACCGATCGATCGTCCGCCCGGCTGGGTCGGTGAAGAGGCGCCACCTTCATACAGACCGCAGAGCCCTCTCGTGTCAACTGGGCTCACATTACTCGGAAAATAAACGAAGGCAATAGTGTAAAAGACTGTTGCTGGTCAGAAGGGGGGAGGGGGCAAAGGACGGTCACGTTCATGTCGCGAGGTGGTAGCCAAGCCAAATGGATCGATCGACCAAGGTTCTGACACAGCGCCACGGAGACGAAAATTTTCGTTGGTCATGGTGCTATGTAATGTCGGACAGCGTCCAAGCTAAATTTGCGTCTGCTCTCACGAGTTGACGGACGACACAAGGAGTGGAAAAAGGTTCGCTAACGCGATCGATCCAGGACAAGTTGACATGTCAGTCGAGGAATTGATGGCTGTAGCTCCGAGCCGTTCCTCACAGTCAACTGGCTTGATGCCTGCACGATGAGCTGGGATGCTGATAGCGTTCGCTTTCGTATTAGGACACAGATGTTGAGTATCTCAGTCGTATACTATAGAAGGATTCTGTGGTCGCGCTTATAGACGCAACGAGCCGCTCTTGGAGGGCTCGAGTGGCGGATTACGGGTAAAAAGGCTTGGGATATTGGCTGGCGGCTTCTGTGCTGGAAACGGTGGTGACTGGACAGCAGAGTTCTGGCGGCGCATCTCGGGGATCTGATCACCCCTCCCTCCCATAGAGGTAGCACAGTACATGCTCTGTGTATACCGCGGCGCTGAATTAGGGGGTTCGAGATGAAACCTGTGCGAGATTTATATGCGTAGTAGCCGCAAAATTCCAATATGCCCGTTTTCCTGAAGTTCGAAGAACGACTTCTGGTGCCTTTTTGCCAATTTAATGTCAAAGCATCTTACTGTCGATGTCTGTTCGGGATAATGGTGGAAAGAAGACATTTCAGCCCCTGCTCTGCTCTGTGAGGATTCCACATGTGTCGTTCTGGGATAGATCGGGTTGACAGGATGACGGGACGGAAAAAGAAAGAATGTAAGCAAGGCACGTACACGTACGTACCTTATCTTAGCTACTACTGAAAATGGACGTTGAACAATCAAGCAGGGGAGGCTGATCCCGGCTGCCGATTGGCTGTTTCGCTCCGACTGCCCAGTCAGATCGCCCACTAACCTGGAAGGTAAGGTCCAGATCGAGTCCATCTGAGGTAGAGGTGGGGTGGGCAGGCGCACAGCGGTTACAACCTAAGGCGGCCTGTACCTCAGCTTACCCCTCCGCAAAACCTCAGAGGGGTAAGTTGAGGTGTAAACCGTCGCCTAAGGTGCCCAAGGTAATGTAACTGGGGCAAGCATCCTACTTCCCTCCGTCCCGTTATGAAGTAATCAAGTGCCTTGAGCCTTGAACCCTGTGACGGCCGGTTTCTGGCCCCACTTGCCATCGCTCCCGCCCAGTGAAAGAAGCGCTGTTCCTGCCTCCTTTTCTCCCTCCGGACAGAATAAGGTAAGGTACACTGTGCCTCACCCAATAGTGGTGGGTTCGTTCCCTTTCTATTTACTATGCTACCCGACATCAGTAGGTAATACCTAGGGCGGCCTATACCTCAGCTTACCCCTCTATAAAACCTTATCTTACCCCCCTCTACTTTTAGCTATAAGTATTATTAGAAGTTATAAATTATATAAAATAGATTATATAATATAAATTAATATTTATTTAAGCTATAAGCCCTTAAAAATACTACTTATAGAATTATATTTAGATTATATTTTACTTCTAATTATTATTTATTTCTATTTTTAATCTCTAAAAAGTATTACTCTCTCTCTTTACTTTAAAATTAGGGGTAGGATCTGGAGTAGGACCTAGGGTATAATTATTATTTCTTTTCTTAATTCTATTAATTAGAGTAATATTATAAATAATATTTATATAATATTAAAAAGACTTAAAGTTATTATTATTAGGCTTAGTATAAAGAGTAAGCTAAATAGAAGGATTATTAATTAACTTAGTAAAAATAAACTTAGGATTATTTAAATTATAATAACTTAAATAAATTAGAAATATATTTTAAATATTTTAAAAGAATACTTATAATAAGATTTATTTTATAATTTATAATATTAATAAGAGTAAATTATAAAGTTCTTTACCTTAAAAAAGCTTATTAATAGATTTAACTAATAATAAGCTTCTAAACTAATTTCTTAAATAAATACTAGGAATATTAAATAAGTTAAAGCTAGATTATATTAATATTATATTTTAATTATATTTAGAAGAGGTTTATAATATATTTATTTTATTTTCGTAATATATAAACTTATTATTACTCTTAGTTTTCTTATTAAAAGAATTTATTAGCGCTTATTTTTTAGCTTTAAAAGTAGTATTAACCTCTTTAATCTCCTTTATCTATTAGATATACTTCTAAGAGGAAATAAGAAGGGGATTAATAAGCTAGATTATATTAGAAATATATTCTTAATAAGAATTAAAATAATACTAACCTTATTTATATCTTTGTTAGAGTGCTTTTATTTCTTATTATTAAAAGAAAGTATTTAAATATTTATTTTAATATTTAAGAGGATAATAATACTTAATTACTAGTAGTTTAAAATAATATAATTCTAATTAAACTAAGTAATATTAACCTAGCTTTAAGTAAACTATTCATTAAGGAAATCAATAGGTTTAGTTAGTAATTAAAATATATTTAAGCTACAATTAATATATTATTAAACTCTACTTTAGTACTATTAGAAGCTTAGCTATTATAGCCCTTTTAATTAGCTTTAGAATGAATAAAAACCTTAAAGCTATTCTCTTTCTTATTATAAATTCTATAGATATAATAAGTAAGGGCTTATATATCCTTAAAAAGAAGCTAATCTAATTATATTAAAGCTATATATAAAATAAGTTAAATAGATATTCTTTATTATATAAGGGTGGCCTCTGGCCACTGCATAGTGATTTTACCTGCTTAAGTGCAATAGACTTTCTAACTCCGCGCCTCCTAATAATATATAGCCTTTAGTCACGTAATCCTCTCCTAACTATAGCTATACTTATATATACCCTACTAGATAGCCTTATAATCTTTAACTTTATATTAATAATAAACGTAGTTTTTAATTATTTAAACTATAAAACTATTAACTTTTCCTCTCGCGCACTACCCGCGCTACTAATACTACCTCTATTACCGCTTCGTCCGCTAGCTATACTATTATTGGTAACGCTCTCTCTATTTAGTATAAGCTATACTTACTAACGTTCGCCTAGGCTACCTAGGCTACTTCTACCTTAGTAATATAGAGGACCTGCTCGAAAAAGGGCTACTCTATAGGGTATATAATAACTTACTAAACTTCTACTACTAAGTTTACTTATTTAGCTTTAATACTATTACGCCTTATAAAGTCCCTTATAGGGGTATTAAGGTAAGCCTTCTTAAGGGCTATATTAATAATACGCTCTCTATATATAGCGGAGTAGTTAATAAAGGAGCGGGTTTTATTAATTATATTAAGGCTAAACTCTCTAATAATCCCCTCTATATTATTTATACTAAAGGGTATACCTCGCTTAGGCTTAGTATATTTATATATAGGGTCTAGTACTAATATAGTTAAGGGATAAGAATAAGGATAAGGGAGAGGTATAAGGCCCTATTTATAGAGCTTCTTATACTTCTAGCTATAAGAACCTCTTAGGAAAGACCTCTCTAGTTAAGAAGTTACCTCTCGTATAGTAGTATTTATAATACTTTTAATACCTTACTAGAAGGTTAACCTTTTAGGTTAAGGAGGTATCTTATATAGTAGCTTTTATAGCACCTTACTAGAAGGTTTAGCAAGGGCGTTACTATAAGAGCCTTAGTAGCCTATTTAGCTCTAATATAATTAGCCCTAGTATTATATATATCTAACTTTATGCGAGGGTTTACTTATAAGTAATAGGAATATATAGGGTTCCTATATTATTTTCCTTAACTAGTAGAGGGTATAGGTTAAAATACCTATATAGTGTTTCCTAAATTATACCTACGAACTAGGTGAATTTGTTATAGTCTTTTTATAAAGGGGCTGCAGCGTAATTCCGAGCTTAATACCTATATAATATCTCTTTAATAATACTTTAATAACTATAAAACATAAAATAATAACTATAAAAGTATTTCCTTTATGGAATAAATACTTTAAAAATCTATATAAATTCTAATAATAGCAATAACCTTATATATATATATATATTTATTTACAATTCTTAGCTTTATAGCTATAAATATATGGAAATTGCGCACGGACCATATAGTGATCCAAGCGCGATTTCTACTTAATAAGCCACTACTTTATAGTTACATTTTAGAATATCTTTCCCCTTACTTCGTGAGGGTAGGATTTATAACTTAGAAATAATATCATTAATACTATTAATATTTAACGATTTCTCTATTAATTAATTCCAGGAAAAATACATCCTTATGCTTAAATTTATTAGCTTTTATTACTGTATTACTCAGTCTATTAATATCTATTATTCAGGCTATTTTACCGCCCCTTTTGCTACTTATATACCTATTCTTATAGGTTATAAGCCTAGCTTAAACCTTTTTAATAACCTCGCACCTATTTAACCTCCTTAAAACTATAATAAATACCTCAAACCTATACTCTACCTGAAGGTTACCTATTTAGGGTATTCTTTTAATAGATATAGCCTTTATACCCCTTACGCAGAGTTAGAGATACTAGTAGGACTAGTTTGCTAGCTTCGAGATTAATACCTTTTATATAAAGCTAATTAAAACCCTGAAATATTTAATTATATTACTATTAATACCTCTATTACTATAAAACGAGATAATATATTCGCTAAGCTATTTAACCTTACTTTAGCTAATTACCTTTACGATTTATCCCTAAGCCTTTAAACCTCTTAGTTTACCTATATCTATACTACTTTATAATCGAGGCCTAATATAGGCTATATACCGTTAGTTATCCTAACTATTAAAGGGTCTACTACTACTTAATATTTACTTTAAGACCCTGAAAGAGGAATAAAAGAGGAGGAATAATAACGAGTTAAACCTATAACCTCTGTATTTGAACTATATATATATATAATAACAAAGCTATAGTTAATACTACTAAGCTATATAACTATCTTATCTTACTGTTATAATCTCTATACTATATTAGAGCTTATATATTATACTCCTAAAGTTATTAAAATATCTAATTTAAAAGTATAGCTTCCTAAGCTTTCTAGATCTAATAACTATAAAGTCTAGTCTATACGTATTAAGGCTATACTTATTAGTAAAGATATAACTATAGACTTATCTAAGCCTATAGATAATAATAATATAGATCCAAATAATAAGGCTCTTAGCTATATATAGCTATTATATAATAATAGGCCCCTAAGGGTTATAAAAGATAATTTAATAGCCTACGAGGCTTAGAAATATCTTAAAGACCTATATAAGCCTATAGGGTTTACTAATAAGTTCCTAACTTATAAAGAGTTATTTAATACTACTTTAAGTAATTTTAACTCTATAGAAGAATATATAAATAAAATAAAGGAACTTACGGATAACCTAGTATATAATAAGCTTAAACTACCTAATCAAGTAGTTATAGCATATATATTAAAGAGCTTAGATAAAGAGTATAATAGTTTGATAACTACTATTACTCAAGGTCTTAGGGCTAATAAGGATGCCTATACGCTCGATAGTCTATTCTCTGATTTATTAGATAAATTAAGACGTAAGGGTAAAGTAGTAAATTTTACTACTAATAATAATAAATATAAAAATAAACATAAGGTTACTAAAAAGCCTTAGAAAAAACAAAAAGGTCTATATTATAAAAACTACAAAAAGACTAACTATACTAAGGATAGCTATGCCTTTCTATACCCTAAAAAGGCCCCAGCATAGTGGAATAAAAATAATAATAAAAATAAAAAACCTTCTACCTCTACTACTACTAAGGAAGTTAATATAACTACCTCAAGGGTTATAGAAGAAGTAGAAGAAGAAAATCATACTTTAATAACCCCCTATATACCTATAGATTAACCTAATAACTAAAACGAGGATCCTATAGATCTCAATAATTCCGATAAAGATCAGGAATTTGAAAACGTAAATATATCCTATAATAATCCCTATAATAATATAATAACTAATAATATAACCTTAGGTACTTTGATTCAACAGAGTATTATAACTAAGGAAAGATACTTAGGAATAAGGCGTTATAACTAAATTAATACTATATTTTATATTAATACTACTACTACTATCCATATAGTTAAAAGTCACACTCTTTTATATAACAAAAAGCCTATAAATACCTCTATAAAGTAGGGCAAAGCAAATTAGCTTACTGCTACTATAAGGGGAGATTTAAATATTTTCCCTAATAATAATAATATAATATTAAAAGACGTCTATTATATACCTAACCTAGGTATTAATTTACCTAGTCAAAGTCGACTTAATAATATAGGTATAGCCTCTATTATATAGCAGAAACCTATTTCATATAATATATATAATGACCGTACTATAGCTATGGGCTATAAGTCTAATAACCTCTATCTCTTTAAAATACCCTTGAATTAGGATTATAAAGCCCCCTTGAAGAGGAATAATAATAATAATAATAATAACCTACTCTATAAGCAATCTATAACTAATAATAATAACAAAGATCTATATAAACTATGGCATAACCGTCTAGGTCATATAAGCTATAAATATCTTAAAAATCTTTCAGATAATACTGAAATAAATAATAACCTTATAAATAATAATAATAATAAGGCTATAAATATAACAAATCTTCCACCTTATGAAGCCTGCCTTAAGGGCAAATTTATCACTAAGGTTAATAAAAAATCAATATATAATAAAGATCTAGATTATCTAGATTATATAGCCTCAGATCTTTATAGACCTATAAGTCCTAGAACCTATAATTACTATAAGTAGTTTATAATATTTATTAATAAATATTCCCGCTTTGCGTGGGGAAAACTATTAAGATATAAGACTATAGAGTCTATTACTAAAGCCTTTAATGAATTTGAGGCTAAAGTTAATAATAATAATAATAATAAGCGTATAAGAGAATCTAATACGGATAGTAGACTAGAATTTACTAATAAACGTATTAAAGATATATATATGAATAGAAGTATTATCTATAATATTAGACCTCCTTATACCTATAAACTAAACGGATTAATAGAGCGTATTATACGTATTATTATTAATAAAACTAGGGCTATTTAATATAACTCTAGTCTACCCTTAAGCCTATAGGGTGAAGCAGTCCTTGCTTCTATATATCTATATAATAGATCCCCTTATAAGGCTATTTAATATAAAGCTCCCTTTAAGTTAAAGAATAAACGAAAGCTTAATATAAATAGTATAAGGGTATAGGGTAGTTTATGCTACTATAAAGATTATAATCCGTTAATAAAGAAGCTTAACCCTAGAGCTTTAAAGGGAGCTATTATTAGTTATAGCTCTAATAGTTATAAGGTCTATAATATTAATAATAAAAAGGTACAATAGTCGATAGACGTTGTTATATTAGAAAACATCTTTATTACTCAATAGAAAGAGTTACCTATATATATCAAATCCTAATTCGATAATAATACTACTAAAAGGAGTAATAATAATAATAATAATAATACTAAGATATCTCCCCTATATCCTAGTAATAACTCTTTACCGAATCCAACTGTTGAGGCTGGTATTAATAAAGAAGATAA
>JAVHLU010002169.1:0-20808 GCA_036785755.1 Colletotrichum ledebouriae
GAGGTAACTCCTTAACTAAAGAGGTCTTTCCTAAGAGGTTCTTATAGCTAGAAGCATAAGAAGCTCTGCTATAAGCAGGGCCTTATACCTCTCCCTCTTCCTTATCTAACCTATAATAAATCCTTAATTATATTAGCACTAGACCTTATATATAAAAACGCTAAGCCTGCGCGAGGTATACCCTTTAATACTAATAACGCGCGGGAGCTTACTAGAGAGTTTAGTATTAATATAATTAATAAAACCTGCTTCTTCTTTAATTACTCCGTTATATATAAAGAGTATATTATTAGTATAGCCCTTAAGAGGGCTCTTATTAATACCCCTAGAGGGGATACTTACTATTATATTATAACTAAGTAAGTAGACTTAGTAGTAAAAGCTAGGCAGGTTATTATATACCCTATAGAGTAGCCCTTCTTTGAGCAGGTCCTCCGCACTATTAAGGTAGAGGCGGCCTAGGCCCCTTAAGGCTTATTAGTAAGTACGGCTTGCGCTGAATAGAGAGAGCGTTGCTAACGACGGCATAGCTGCGAAGGCGTTAGCTAACCCGATCGAACAAGAGGACTGCTAGCGGATAAAGCAGTAATAGAGGCGGTATTTAATAGCGGCGCAGGTAGTGCGCGAGAGGAAAAGTCGATAGTTTCGTAGTTTAAATAATTAAAAACCACGTTATTATCAATATGAAGTTAAAGATTATAAGGCTATCTAGTAGGGCACGTATAAGTGCGGCTATAGTTAGGAAAGGATCACGTGACCGAAGGCTATATATTATCAGGAGGCGCGGAGTTAGAAGGTCTATTGCACTTAAGCAGGTAAAATTACTATGCAGTGGCTAGAGGCTATCTATCTATATATTAATAATAGCAAAGTAAGGGCTTTGAGCTCGGAATTACGCCGCAGCCCCTTCGCAAAAAGACTATAACAAATTCACGTAGTTCGCAGGTATAATTCGGGAAATACTATATAGGTATTTTAACCTATACCCTCTACTAGTTAAGGAAAACAATATAGGAACCCTATACGTTCCTACTACTTATAAGTAAACCCTCTAAATATTATAGAGTTAGACGCGCGCTATACCGGGGCTAATTATATTAGAGCTAAACGGGCTACTAAGGCTCTCGTAGCCTAGAAAAGCTACTATATAAGATAACTCCTTAACCTAAAAGGTCGACCTTCGAGCAAGGTACTAAAAGTAAAAGTTATTATATAAGATAACTCCTTAACCTAAAAGGTTAACCTTCTAGCAAGGTAAATATTACTATACGAGAGGTAACTCCTTAACTAAAGACGTCTTTCTTAAGAGGTTCTTATAGCTAGAAGTATAAGAAGCTCTGCGAGCAGGGCCTTATACCTCTCCCTCTTCCTTATCCCTTAACTATATTAGTACTAAACCCTATATATAAAAATACTAAGCCTGCGCGAGGTATGCCCTTTAATGCTAATAATATATAAGAGCTTGCTAGAGAGTTTAATATTAATATAATTAATAAAACCTGCTCCTTCTTTAACTACTCTATTATATATAGAGAGTATATTATTAGTATAGCCCTTAAGAGGGCTCTTATTAATACCCCTAGAGGGGATACTCGCTATTATATTATAGCTAAGTAAGTAGATTTAGTAGTAGAAGCTAGGCGGGTTATTATATACCCTATAGAGTAGCCCTTCTTTAAGCAGGTCCTCCGTACTATTAAGGTAGAGGTAGCCTAGGCCCCTTAGGGCTTAAACGTTAGTAAGTATAGCTTGCGCTAACTACTTTAATATAGAGAGAGCGTTGCTAACGATAGCATAGCTATAAAGATAGTAATAACTTCTAGCGGACGAAGCGGTAATAGAGGTAGTATTAGCAGCGCGGGTAGTGCGCGAGAGGAAAAGTCGATAGTTTCGTAGTCTATTAAATAATTAAAAACCACGTTATTGTCGATATAAAGTTAAAGATCGTGAGGCTATCTAGTATAATAGGTATATATAAGTGCAGCTATAGTTAGGAAAGGTAGTTAGCAATTACGATCACGTGACCGAAGGCTATATATTGTTAGGAGGCGCGGAGTTAGAAGGTCTGTTGCACTTGAGCAGGTAAAATCACTATGCAGTGGCTAGAGGCCGCAAAGTAAGGGCTTAAGTTATTAGTAATAGGTAGATAGGGGTTAAGAGTAGAGCTAGTTATATATAACGTATTATAATAGTAGGCGCTATAGGTAGCTAACTAACAGGTACTAGCTTTAGTAATACTATAGAGGGGTTTAATAACTTTTATAATAATCCTAGGGGGGTAGAGATTATAGATCTAGTTAGGTAGTTAGGTATAAATTATCTCGCGCTAGCGTTACCTAGGATTATATATAGGCTTAGGTAATATCCCTAATCTAAATAGTATAATTAGGGCTCAGTAACAGGGTAATTACTAGAAGGAGGTAAATGCTATAGCGCTAGACCATGGGTAACTAAGTTAAAATACCCTACTTATTAGTATTATTAATACTATAGATAACTAGGCGGGACTTCTTAATAGGGGTAATAATCTTAGTTTTAATCTTATTAACTATATAGGATTAAAAAAGGTAGCTATATTACTTAGTTAGGTTATAGATCTCAAATTTAAATACTTTATAATTAAAGAGGGTATTAATCTCTTTCTTATAAGACTTTTAAAAAGGGGGATTATTAGTAATAAGCTTACTAGACTTATATAGGGCTAGGGAAAGTTCTTAATTAGCTTTCTCCTTTATTAAGATAAATACTATTAGATAGTTAACCTCTAGTTTAAATATCTTAGGTAGGTTAGTAATAGAGTTCTTTTATAATTATCCTCTATACTAAGGCAGAGGGGGGGTTAGGGTTAGCTTAGTAGCCTCGGGGGTAATAAGGGCTTATAGGTTATTATTATTAAGGCTTCTAGAGGCCTTGGGACTACTATAGAAGGGTGTTATAGTAATAGAGGGGAAATCTCAGGGGCTATAGGGTAGCTATATAATAATTATTTCGTTTAAAATAGTAATTAGGTGGTAAGGGCTTTACTATTTATCTTTTTCTTAATATACCTTAACCTATAATTATAATAGGAGGTAGATAGTATTATTAGTACTAGGGCTATTATAAGTAGTAAGGGTATTTATAACTTTATATTTAGAGTATTCTTTTTATAAGTCCTCTGTTATAGTATTAATCGCCTTAGCTCTAGTAGTAATATTAGGGGAGGGGGTAGGGTTATTACTAATCTATAGGTAAATACTAAAGATAAGTAGGGTTAATATATAGCTATTAGGCAGCAACTTGCTAAAAGGTTCAGCGAGGGCGTTTCTAAGCCACGAGAGCCTTAGTAGCCCGTTCGGCTCTAATATAATTAGCCCCGGTGCGGCGCGCATCCGACTTTATGCGAGGGTTTACTTGCGAGTAGTAGGAACGTATAGGGTTCCTATATTATTTCCCTTAACTAGTAGAGGGTATAGGTTAAAATACTTATATAGTATTTCCTAAATTATACTTATAAACTAGGTGAATTTGTTATAGTCTTTTTACGAAGGGGCTGCGGCGTAATTCCGAATTCAATATATGGCTATTAGGGCTAGCGGTATTGTTAATAGACTTAATTGCTATTTAGAGGGTAAGAGGGGGCTTATTATAGGGGACTTCCTATTAAATAATAGTATAGGCATAGCATAGGGGGCTATAATACTTCTCTATTTTATTAATTTAATAGTAGGCTTTAATAGGGATGATTTTAACTATAACTATTATTAATTTAGCGTTGTTTTAAAGGCTTCTATTACGAAGTTTAATCTAATATCTATATTAATATAATTAGGTAGTCCCTAATAGATATAAATCTAGTAGAGGTAGAGGGTTTCCTAAATAGTCTTTATAGAGAGATTAGGGAGAAAGTAAGGAGTATTAAAGCTAGTAGGTATATTAATAATATCTAGGGTTGCTTTACCTTTAAGCTAGATAATATTATAAATAATCTTATAATTAAATAAATAATTATCCTAGAAGGAGAATTTAAACCTCCAAGGGGCTCCTACGTTTAATTAGTAGTATTAGTAGACCTTAGTTAGCTACTTAATTACTACTATTTAAAGAGGGTAACTAATATACCAGAGGAGAGTAGCTAGTTTAGTAATAGAGGGGTAACTAAAACGTTAGTAGAAGCGCTATAGTTCGGTATTTATTAAATAGCTAGTTTAGGTAAAAGTCTCCTTTTTATTAAGAAGAGGCTAGGCATAGCGCTATTTATGTATAACTAGGGCTATAATATTACCTTAAAATAAGTAATTATAGAGGTTATTAAAGTAAATACCTATCTAATCTATATTGCTCAGGTAGAGGAGAAAAGGGGTATTAGAGGGTATTATATAGAGGATTATACTACCAAATACAGTTTTAATTATAATAGTACTAACTATATTCTTTTAGGGACTATCTCTAAAGTATACTCTCGCTTAGCTAGTTTTTACCCTATTAATCGCTATTAATAAGCAGATCTATTATAGGGTTATAACTCACTATTAACTAGTAGTAGAGATTCTAGTAGTATTTAAATCTAGTATAATATCTTAGAAGGCTTCTATAGAGTATCTACTATTAAGTATAAATAATTAGGTCAGGGTAGAGGGTCTAGGTAGGATAAGCTAAATAGGAGGTAGAGGAGGCTTAGGGTTAGTAGCTAGGTTAATACTTATAACTATATAGAAAATAGTCTGATTTAGTAGCGAATTAACTAACTTATTACTATTAATTATAAAAATAATATTAGTAATAAATATAATAAACTTACAAGAGGAGGAGGGCTAAGATTAATCCTACTAGTAATCCCAAAGGTATTACTTAACCTCGCTATTAGTATTAATATTATTTACTAGGGCTTCCTAGTCCTTATTATTACTTTTAAAGTTAATAAGAAAGGCATTAACCTCGTTTTAGTAATATTTTAAGAGTACTTAGACTTGAACTTATTAAACTCTTGGGTATATTTATTATTACTATACTTCTAGGATTAGTACTTAGGGTTAAAGTAAATATAATATCTTCTTAGGTTATAGCGATTTGTATATAGTTCATAGCGTAGAGGGGGTCTTTATTAACATAGCTAGTTTTACTAAAATCTATTATTGTTATTATTATTATTATTATTATAATTTTAATAGAAGTTATAGTAGTTATTACCTTGGAATTATTACTTAGTTTATATTATATTATACTCCTCTAGGTTCCCTCGAGCTATAAACTATATATTAAGGCTTTAATTTATTTAAGATATAATATTAACTATAGAATAAAAGGAATTATCGAGGTCCTATAAGTTAGTAGGATACTTATAGAGGGTAAGTTCGCACTCTTAAGCCCCTTAGTAAGCGCTTTAAATCTTATAATAAAGGGGACTTTTGATAGTATTCAATTCCTTACTAAGAGTAGGTTTAATAGTAGAGAGGGTTTTAAATAGAATCTCGAGGTTTTTAGTAATAGATATATTAGGGTTTTTATATATAAAATTAGGTAATTTAGTAACATCCTATAATTCCTTATCAGTAATATAGAATTCCTCTGTTTTAAAGTACTCCTTTATCTATATAACTACCTTAATATATAATAATAAGGGGTATTTAGTAGTAATATATTAGAAATAGTACTGTTAAGCATCTCCTTTTAATATAAGGGACAACGCTTTAGTATACTACTATAGAGATATACTAGCTTTAGTATAATAATCCTCAAAAACGAAGAGTTTTAAACCTTATATATCTATCTTGTTATTACTATACTTAAGGTTATTATTATCATAAAACTTAGTATAACTCTTAAGTTAGTATGATAAAGGGATCTTATCTAGTAGGAATTAGGCTTATGAGTTCTAACTTATAGGTCTTATAAATTTAAGACCTCGGGTATTATTTCTAGTATTTTAGAATAAAAAGTGTTAGGTAGTTTCTACTAGAGGGGGATAAGGGGGCTAATATATAGGGGATATAGGCGTAGTAGAGGGTCTTTGGTATTATTATATAGGAGTAGTAATAATAGGAAAAGGAGGGGTTTTAACTTGCTATATAATCTCTATAAGGAAAGAAGGGTCTTTAGTATACCTTCTAATAATTTATATTATAATCTAATTAAATGAAAGTTATTATTAATCTATAAGTAGAAGTTAGATTATTAAGTAATATTAGTAACGTTTTCCTTAATTCAACTATTATTATAAATAATGAATATGCTATTATTAATAAGGACTTTCTAAGGGGTTTTAATAATATAGTTATCTATATGGTTAAAGATCTTAATAATATCCTTAAAGTCTTCTTTAAAGTTAGCTTATAATTAGTAACCTTACAGATAGTTCTTAAGGTACTTACTAGTATAGTAAGTAATATAGCTAGTAAACTTAACTTAGTTAGTCTCTTTAGTATTAAAGGACTTAACTGAATTATATATCTTATAATTAATAATAGCTTTAAAGTTATTAGGGATTAGGATTACTAATTAATATTAAAATAAGAAGGAAGGAGAGGGAGTAGGGGAGATATTAGTATTATTAGCCATTAGGAAGGAGTAATAAATATATTTAGAAGTTATATAAAATAGTTAAGCTTATCTTTATATCTTAATTAGGGGTATTATCCCTAAGCTATAGCTTTAGGTAGTTAATCCTTATATTAAGCGATTCATAGTTATTATTACTTAATCTTCTTCTTATTAATAACCTAGTTCCTTCTCATATATAGTTATTAAATATTTACTTACTTATTTCCCTAAAAAGGGGACCTTTTAAAAAGGATTACTTACTTCCCTCAAGAAGGGACCTAAAGAGGGATTGCTTAGAGGACATCTTTAAGGAGGGGACCTTCTTAATAAAAGAATTACTTAAAGGGAATGGTTAAAAAAGAGAAAAAGTTAAAAAGAGAGGAAAGTTTAAAAGTTATTTAGTAGAGTTCTTTAGAAAGGAAACCTTTTTAATAAAGGGATTATTTAGAGGGAATAGGGTTGAAAATTAGAAGAGGGGTTTAAAATACTTATTCAGAGGATAGATTTAAATACTTACTTACTTATTAGATCTTATTAACCCTAAAGAGGGGATACTCTAAAGAGGGGATTATTAATCATTTATTAGCTAGGATAGATATTCCTAAATAGATCTAACGTAATAGATATAATAAGTTTAGAAGGATATAAGAAGGGGAAAATTAAAGAAAGGTTTAGGTCTTACTAATAAGGTCTTAATAATATTAATACTAATTATAACTAACTAATATAAGTAGTCTTTAGTAAAGACTTAGTAAATACCTTTTTACTTAAAATAAAGAAGCGTTATTAATAGAAGCTAACTAAGATAGATCTACTAGACTTTCGCTACTAGTAGAGTAGCTATTACTAAAGGCTTTTTAATACTTATTATAACTTAGATATAATAGATATAATATAGGATAAAGTTAAGAAGTTCAAGTTATAAAGTTATAATATTATAAGTAATAAAGTTATAAAAGGTAGAAGGGTAGGAGAGGGGTTACTTAGATAGAGGAGGGAGTAGGAGGGGGAGGGGGAGGGGGTAGGCAGTAGCTTAGAAGTTAGAAGGTTAACTTTTAGTAAATATAAACTAGGGAGCGCTAGCTATAGCTAGCTCTAAGGAGAATACTTCTATTAGTAAGGTTACGCTATAGATAGAATAAATCTAATTATTCAAATTATATATCCTATTCTCTATACTAGGTAGCGCTAGCTATAAACTATTCTAATAGGATATTAACTATAATATCTAGTATTTAATATATATGAATAGTATAATAATCTCTTTAGATAGTAGTCTCTTCTTAATATACTATCTTCTATATACCCCCTGCTCTTATTAGAGGTATATATACTAATAGAGATAATAAGAGATAGGAGGTAAGTATACTATAAGGTATACTAAGGAGTAGCTCTTTACTTTTATCGCTTATATACTACTTAAAATCTATAGATACTTTATAAATAAGATAAACAAGGAGATCTTTTAAAGATTAAAAGTAGTCCTTAATAACTACCTTATAATATATTTTAAAGTTTTATTTACTAAGTCTAGTTATAGCTAACTCTATCTAACTTTAATAAGGGTATAAATATACTATAAAGTTCCTATTCCTACTCGCTAGTAGCTCCTATACTTATTAGAGGTATGTATACTAAATAAGGGATAGGAGGTAAGTATATTATAAGGTATATTAATAAGTAGCTTTTTATTGTTATAGCTTATATATTATTTCGAATTTATAAGTACTTTATAAAAGGATAGTATTAGTAAGCTATATCTACTTTAGCTATATATCTCTAGGGATACCTTTAAGCTCTAACTTAATAATAAGGGCTAGCTTATATATTACTTAAAATCTATAGGTATGTTATGAAGAAGATAACTAAGTAGGACCTAGAAAGCTAAAAAGTAATTCTAAATAATAAGAGGCTCGCGGTATATTCTAAGGTTTTATCTACTAAGTCTAGTTATAACTAACTCTATTCAATAGTAATAAGGGTATAAATATATTAATAAGTATCTATTATCTACTGAAAGAAACAGACTTTCTTATTAGGAGGTATAATAGGGTTAATTACTAAATAAGCAAATAATATAGTAATACCCTTATATAATACTCTCTTCTTAATATATAGCTTTTTATATACCTCCTACTCTTACTAGAGCTATATATACTAAGAGAGATAAAGAGGAATAGGGGAGTAAGTATACTATAAGCTGCGCCTTATGGAGTCCCCTATAGGGGTATTAAGGTGAGCCCTCTTAAGGGCTATGCCGACAATACGCTCTCTATATATAGCGGAGTAGTTAATAAAGGAGCGGGTTTTATCGATCGTATCGAGGCTAAACTCTCTAGCGATCCCCTCCGCGTTATTTATACTAAAGGGTATACCTCGCTTAGGCTTAGCGTATTTATATATAGGGTCTAGTGCTAATATAGTTAAGGGATAAGGATAAGGATAAGGGAGAGGTATAAGGCCCTGCTCGTAGTAGAGCTTCTTATACTTCTAGCTATAAGAACCTCTTAGGAAAGACCTCTCTAGTTAAGGAGTTACCTCTTATATAATAGCGTTTATAATACCTTTAGTATCTTACTAGAAGGTTGACTTTTTAAGTTAAGGAGTTATCTTATATAGTAGCTTTTACCTTACTAGAAGGTTTAGCGAGGGCGTTTCTAGGCCATAAGAGCCTTAGTAGCCCGTTCGGCTCTAATATAATTAGCCCCGGTACGGCGCGTATCCAACTTTATGCGGTAATATTTAGAGGGTTTACTTACGAGTAGTAGGAATATATAGGGTTCTTATATTATTTTCCTTAACTAGTAGAGGGTATAGGTTAAAATACCTATATAGTATTTCCCGAATTATGCCTGCGAACTAGGTGAATTTATTATAGTCTTTTTGCAAAGGGGCTGCGGCGTAATTCCGAGCTTAATACTATAAGCTATATTAATAACTAGTTTTTTATTTTTATAGCTTACATATTATATAGAATCTATAGGTATCTTACAAAGAGATAGTATTAGTAAGTTATATCTACTTAAGCTATATATCTCTAGAGATAACTTTAAGCTCTAACTTAATAGTAATAGCTAGCTTATATATTACTTAAAATCTATTAGTACCTTATAAAGAAAACAAGAAAGTAGGTCTTAGAAAGCTTAAAAGTAATCCTTAATAATAAGGGCCTCGCGCCTTATTCTAAGGTTTTATCTACTAAGTCTAGTGATAGCTAACTCTATTTAATATTAATAAGAGCGTAAATATACTAAGAAATACTTATTATATACTTAAAGAAGTAGATCTCTTTATTAGGATTTCTAATAGGGATAATTACTAAATAAGCAAATAATATAATATAATTTTTATATAATACTCTCTTTTAAATATATAGTTTTGTATATACCTCCTGCTCTTCTTAGAGCTATATATACTAAGAGAGATAATAAAAGATAGAAGGTAAGTATACTATAGGCTATACTAAGGAGTAGTTATTCATTTTTATAGCTTATATATTACTTAAAATCTCTAGGTACCTTATAAAGAAGATAAATAAGGAGATCTTTTAAATATTAAAAGCAATCCTTAATAACTATATTACTAAAGATAGTTTTTAATAACTACTTTATACTATATGCTAAGGTTTTATCTACTAAGTCTAGTTATAGCTAACTCTATCTAACCTTAATAAAGGCGTAAATATACTAATAAGTACCTATTCTTACTAGCTACTAGCTAGAGCCTTACTATATATATAAGGCTTACTAATAAAGAGCTAATAAGGCCTAATAAGAGTAATATAGACTAAACTAAGCTATATAAACCTATATTTATCTAGACTTAGGATAAAGTAGCTTAATTCTTTAAAAGACTAATTAGATTCGAGCTTTTAATATATAGGGGTTTTATAGTAATAAGAGAGTTCTTTTTCTTAGGCAGGCCTAGCTTCTTAAAAGGTAAAGATTAACCTTCCTAACGGAAGATATAAACCTAATTTAGTAGTTACTATAAAGGTTAAAGCTATAATTATTTTAAAACTATCTTATATAGGCAGTTTAGGCTTACTATATTTAGGAGTTATACAGCTTAAAGCTATAGATAACCTCGTAATAATATAGATATTATTTTATTATAGTAGTTAAGGTAGGTAGTTAAGATTAAGATGATTTACTTGAGCGGGTAATAGGGGCTTATTACTACTCTTCTCTCATAGTCGGTAGTTAGGGCTTGTTACTATTATCTCAGGTTATTACTATTTAGTAATATAAATAGAGGGTTAAAGGTAGTGGATTTAAGCGTTAATAAGGGGGTTAAAGGAGGGATAAGTAGCGAGGTTAGTATTAATATTAGAAAGTACTAAATAATACTAAATATATTAAATATACTAAAAAGACCTTATAGGAGTTAAAATTCGTAAAATAGGTAGTTAATATAGATAGAAGGAGGGGAAGTTAGTAGAGGGCTCTAAATAATCGTGATATTAGTAGAAGGTATCGTAGTTAGTAGTTATAGGATATAATATTTATAGTAACTATAAGGGCTACGAAAAGTACTAAAAGAGGGTAAAGGTAAGGGGAAAGTAATAACTTTGCTAGTATGACGAAAGATTACGAACTATTAATTATTAGTATTAAGGTTATAATAGGGTAGATTATAGTTACTATTCATAATAAGGGATCTAGAACTTCGCTTATAAGATTAGTAATAACTTTAGAGGTAGTAAGTTAGAAGCGGAGGCTAAACTATTAATAGCTAAAGCTTAAAATCTCGATTAGTATAATAATTATATATAAGAGGAGTCTTAGGATCGTTAAGTAATAAATATTATCTCTTGAGTATATTAATCCTTACTAGTCTATAGTTATAATATAATTAGTAAAGTTAACTACTAATTATTATTAGTTTTATAAATACTAGTATAAGAAGAGAATAAGAGTAAGCGTATTATAAAGTCAAATTCGTAGTTAATAATATTAAGTTAGGTTAGAAGGTAGCTAGCGAGGTAGGGATAATATAGGATAGCTAATAAGGTAGGTTATATAATAGGTTATATAACTACTCGCTAGGTCCTAGTTATTCTAACCTAGGCTATAGATCCGGAGCTAGATCTAGCCTACTAGGCGAGTGGGAGTCTCCTACCTAATGCGTAGGTAGGCGAATATTCCTATAATTAGCTTATTAACTATGAGGAATACCTAACCTATTATAAAACGGGCTATATCCTTATAGCTAGCGTAGTTATTATTAATATAGCTATAGAGACCTTATTTATTTAGGTCTCTATCCCTATATTCGTTATTATAACTTATTACTAAAGAGGGGTTTATATTAATATATTATATTAAGGGCTCTACTCCCTTCTTATATAATTTATTCAAGTATTAAGAAAACTATACCTATAGTCCTATACTAAGAAAGAGATCTAGCTATATTATAAGCGCTCTAAAGCTAACTTTACTAAGTACTCTCTAGTACTATACTTAGAGTTCCAGGTCTAGCGTAATACCTATACTAGGAATTATAAAGTTAAGCGCCCCTATATTAATAAGTATATTTATAAACCTAACCTTTGCTCTAAACTCCCTTACTATATCTATTAAATATATCTCTTAACTAATAATAGTCTTTCAGTATTCCTTATTAAAGGTAAGTTATATACTAAGGAAGTTATTAGGCACCCTGAGGTTATTAACCTCGATTTAGTTACTTATGTACTTATAAATAGCGCTAAGAGCTACTTCTAGTCTATAAACTAGGATATTATTTATATACATAGCTATTATAACGTCGAGAGTCTAATTATAATAAGAATATCGTCTAAAATTATTAATATAAACCCCGCTTACTAGAGGATCTCTCGTAGCTTCTTTTACTATTACCTCCTACCCTATTATAACTTATATAAAGCCTTAAAAAACTTAATAACGTATTCCCAATCTCCTTTATACCTATATAAAGCTACTAACTTAGTATATTATAAGTTTATAAAGAATTCCTTAATTAATAGGAAAGGTATTATATATACCGCCTCCTTTAGCTCTCTATTTAAGTATATACTAACGAAGTCCTATTATTATATAGGATACCCCTTCCTATATATATACGCTAGTAGGATCTACTATAATGCTATTTATAATATCAAGGCGTATATCTAGGTAAAGTCGCGCCTAGAGACTTATAAGAAGCCTCTAATTATAATGTATACCTTATGCCTTATAAGTAAACTATAGGCTTTGTTATACTTCTATACCTACTTAGCTAATAAGCAGAGGACTTTAAGTACCTCCTCCCTATTAATAAACTATATAAAACTCCCTTCTTAATTAAGGCGTATATCTTATTAAACGCTACTTCTATTTAGAACTTCTAATTATTTATAAGTCTGTTCTATACTCTTATAATAGTTATTAGGTCTAGATAAGGCTATAGAGATAACTCTAATTTACCTTTAAGGGGGTCTTATATAAAAGCTATAATACTATTTATTTCTCCTCTAGAGAGTTAGTCTCTCTAATTTATAAATATACTTACTATATTTACTCTATAATATTATAAGTATAGCGCTATACCAATAAGCCCTAACTTAGTAGTAATACATATTAGCATTCTACTAGTTCTATTATAAGTTTATAAAGGATAATATTAGAGCGGATAATAATCTTATCCCGCTCTAGTACCTATATCCTATATACTTAGTCTCTATAATAACTAATAAGAATACCCTTCTTAGCCTATATAGCGATCTTCTCGCTCTTTACCTATACCTTAGGATTAATATAAGCGAAATATAAACTCCTAATAACCCTTAGCTAACTTATATTAGGAACGTAGTCTCCTCTTAGGGCTAATAACCTATTATAAAGCGCTTAAATAGGTATCTTACCTAGTATTATTATAATAAAGGAGCGATTAATAATATAAACTCTCACTATAAGTAGAAATAGCTATAGCTCTACTAGGACCTTAAGATTAATACTTAAAGCGCGCGCCTTATTTAATATAATTTAGATTACACGCTCTATAATACTATTCTATGTATATATAGATAGTAGTAAAGACTCTGCCTTTATCCTATCATCCTATAATATAGCTTTAACGTAAGTTATTATAAACTCCCTTATATTATCTATATAGATAACCTTTATTATTATACTAAAGGCGTTCTTCTATCCTTAGAGGTATATTCATAATTAATATACTAGCTTATCCTTTATATCTATAAACATAATTACTTTAAAGCGCGTTTTATTATTTATAACTAGTAGGAAGTATTTATAATATTTTACTAGCTTTACCTCTCCAATATCTATATAAAGAATATTTCCTATTATCTTTATATAGCGCCTAGGTATATATAGCAAGTATTATAAACTCTTTAAGAGATTATATATTTTATGTAGCTATAGGACTACTAACTTGGGGGTAATTATATATCCCCTTATTATTTTAATAATTTTCTTTATCTCTCTAAAGCCTAGGTACTCTAGCCTGGAATACTAGAGCTTAGCTTTAGTCCTCTATTATATAGTATATGTAACCTATACGCTTAAATCTTACTTATAGATAATATTAAGGTTAAAGACTCGCTACTAAATATTAAGTATTATAAACGCCCGCTTATTAGCCCCTACTAGTTAGTTCTTATTAAAGTAACCTCTACTAAGGTATAGTTATTTACTACTAAATATATCAACTAGAAAGGTTAGTATATATAAAACGTCTTATACCTATATCAATTCCTTATTATTAATGTATAGCATAACTATTTCTATATACTTGGGGTAGATATTACCTCCTCCTATATAGATCGCACGTAGTATTATTAATAGCGCGGACTCGTTATTATTAAACTATAATAAGTTATTAATTATATATATATTCGCGCCCATATCTTATAGCTAAAGACTATTATTATATTTAACTATGTTTAGAATAATATCCTTATATTTAATCTCGATAGGGTTATCTACCTACGCTAAGTATTCTATAAGGTTATTCTAAGCTACCTAGAAGTTATTTAAATCTATGAAAGTATTATTCTATTACTTTCTAGCCCTTTTTTATAAACTCCTTCTTAAGTATATTTATTATCTTATTACTATTTAATAAAGTTAATAATTCCTTATCCTTAGGATTATAATTAGGATAATAACGCTATATAATATTAGCGCGCTTATAATTAAAATGACTATACCTTCGCTAGTCCTTCCTAGGCTCTATTTTCTTATTTCCCTTAGTTATCTTATCTACATAGGTTATAAATATATAGACTTTATTTTACTAGTTTCGCGAGCCTTATCCTATAAATCTACTACTAATACCTTAACTAACTTAATAATACCTTTATAATACTTTAATTATTAGCGCGTAGCCTAGTCATAGTACTAGTCCTCTACTCCTTAAATAAATACTTAAATAGTGTCTGTAGGAGAGATAGTATTACCTACTTATTAATATCTATGTTATAATTCGTTAAGCTTTTAATATATGTTGTCGTGCGGGATAGGGCCTATATGCGCGGTTACGCGCGGTCCTACCCGTTCTAGAGCGGGTATATATATCCCTTCGGGCTGCGCACCCCTATTTAGAGCGACTTCTTAATATAGATATCTCGATGTAGATAATATATACTCCTTCGCTATAGACTTCGTCCTATATACCCCTCTTTATAATAACCCTACCCTTAAGCGCTTATAGCTATTATTATAGTTATAAGCCTAGCTCTTAGCTAGTTAAACTTCGCTTATAATATACCTTCCTACGCAACCCCTAACATACTATAATAGCTTTAGGCACTCCTCTTAGCCCTCCTTTTAGCCTTCTATTTAACCCCTCTTTTTTACTAATATAGTATTTTAACTTAACTCTACCACCTAGCTACGCGTATATACTTATAAGCTCTCTAAGCTATTTAACTAGCCTACCTAGTATTTATAGCTTTATTTCTACGCCCTTTAAGCGGGTATATAGGACTATATTAACCTAAGTAGTGAATCCGCACCTAACCTTATATACTATATAGCGCGCCCTCTAATAATTAATAAACTCGCTATATAGTATAATAGGGAAGCCTATAAGACCTAGATTTATAAATATAAAGAATAGGCTATATAGCGCTATATATATTAGGATAGGATAGGATAGACTTAGCTGCGCAACTTTCGGAAAACTCCCTTAGCGTACGGACCCGTTATAGGAAGACTATAGAGTAGAGCGTAGAAGAGAGGAGCGTAGCGGATAGAAAGATAGTATAGATATTATTACTATTAGTACCTTAATCACCCTATACCTCGTTTTTTAGTAATTTTTTAGCGAATCCGCGCCTAATTTAAATAATCTCCTTTAATTAGATCTACGGATTATTCTATATATCTTTTAAGCCTACTCTTAATACTCTTACTTATTTATAAGTAGAGCTATATTATTTATTATCTTTCTAGTTCCCTTTAGTTCTAGCCCTTTCTAATAGTACCTAAAGGTAGATTCTTTTGCTCTTTTTAATAGCCTTTATAAGCTTCTCAGAGAGTTAAATACCTTCGCTACGTCTATATATCCCGGCTATTAAGATATATATATATACGTAATTAATCTACTTCCAATACGACGATAACTTAAGAAATTTATAAGTAATAAATAATAACGATATAAATAATAATAAAAACGCAGTTTAAAGAGAGGAAGATATTTATAAACCTACCTTAGTTCTAAGGGAATAGTAATAGCTATGCTTTCTTATAGAATTAAGGTAGGAACGACGTAGACCCTAATATCCTCCCTTTCTCCTTTTTCTATATACTATTAGTAGGTTCTAGCGAGCATATCCCTTTCCTTACCCCCTTATATATTATTAAAACTACTATTATTTAACTAGCGAGTTATAGCTAATATAGCTAGGATAGCTATATATAATACTAATATAGAGATTAGTAGTCTTACTAAGCTAAGAAGTATAGCGAGATTAACTAGATTAATAACTAGAGACTAATAAACCCCTTATTATTATAGCCCTAAGTACTAAGAGTAATATACTAACTTTAGAGAGATATTAATATAGAGAAGTTGCGAATTCTTCTAAGATAAGAGCGTTATTAGGAAGACTCTTCTATATTAAGTAATAAGACTTAAAGTAGATCTATAATAGCCTAGAGTAATAAGATCGAAATTACTAGACCTTTTCTATATTTATTTAGTTATTTAGTTTATACTATTTCCTTTTTCGTTTTATTAAAAGAAAGTTATAACTACTTACTTTATCTTTCTATTTAGAAGATATTATAATAATAACTTTACTTTATTAACTATAATACTTTATTACTTTAATTATATAATATTAACTTTAATATTTATAAACCTACGAGTATTATATCTTCTTCTTCTTTAGCTAACTTAGACGCTAGATCCTCTTCTAATAAGGGGAAATAGCCTAAAGAGAGATTTATAGGAGCTTTATTTAGTAAGATATAACCTTATACTATAGGGTTGCTAGCCTCTAATAATAATATAGATAGGTCTGCGAATCCTACTTCTAGGATAGGAGTAATACCCTTAAGTACTCTACGTTCCCCTAAAGGAAGTTATATTAATTAGGATATTATAGCCCTCACTAATCTCCTTATAAGATATCCTACTATAATAGTAATAACTCCCTATTTAACTAGAGCGCCTAAGTTTATTAGGACTAATATCTCCGATTTTATTACTAACTATAAGAGCCTTTTAAAGCTTTACTATAAGACTAATAAAGATATAAAGAACGAGGTCTATATATATAGCTCTAGCGACTATTAAGATATAATAAAATCTTATATTAATAAAGCTAAGACCTAGAAGGAAGCTAAGGAGAGACTTCTATACTAGTTTAGATTTATAGACCTGAAGTCTTATTAAGATCCTAATAAAGACCTTTAGAACCTAGTTATAGGATCTTATATTAAGGATAATAACCCTTCCTAGGTTATAGTATTAATTACTACTATTTAATAGCTTCAATAGAGAGCTATCTAGCGTAGAGACCTAGAACTTACTAATACTAAGCTAATTTATATTACTTATTACTATTTTTTAGAGAGGGCTATAAGAGCTATAGCCTAAAGTCTTAGCTATTAGCTTACTAAGGTTATTTTAAAGTAGTAAGTTATAGTAGAAGACGCCCTAATTAAATAGTCTACTACCTACTAGGAACTTTAATAGTTATCTAGCCTTATTAAGCTTAAACTAATAATAATACTTTAAGTCCCTATAAAGACGATTCTAACGAGGTAGAGGGCTAAAGCTAAGGAACCCTCTATAGCCTAGACTACTTACTTAATTATTAACTCTCTTATAGAGAGCTTTAGGACCCTAAACGTTAATAGGGCTAATTATAAGGTAGATATCTTAACCCTTATTAAGAGAGTTACTAGCTAAGGAGATAATACTTTTAATCTAAATACTATAGAAGCTATTAAACCTTATAAATAATAATCTTAGGACTATTTATAAACTTAATACTAATAATAGTAGTACTTTTACTTATAAGCTAGATATAGGGATTACTAAGGAGGATACTAGTAATACTAGGGATTTAGAAGAGGTAGAGTAAGAGGAGGCTATAGAAGCTTCTAGGAAGATAGACTACTATAGTACGTGCCTTTCTAAGCTATAGGGGCCTGCTAGTTTTATAGCGCTATTAACTATATCGTTATTAGCTATATTAAGTATCTCGAGGCTAGCTAGAATAGGGTTTACTACTATATATCGCCCTATTACTTTATTAGCACCCTAGATATAAATACTAAGGTTAAGATAGGTATTATTAATAAAGGCTATAACTATAAATTAACTAATAGTTAGACGATTTTAAAGTATATCCTAATTAATAAGGATACCTTATATACTATATAGTTACTACGAGTAAGTTAGCGGAAAAGTAGTAGCTAGAGCTTCTAGAGGAGGTTATAGGAGTTATTAGTTATAATAAAATACGCCCTAAACTATCCATTAGCTTTGCGAATTTATTAAAGGATATTACTTAATTATACGACTTTATAGATATAATATTCTTTAGCTTTAAGCTAAAGAACTAGTATATTAACCTAGTAGAAGATATTACTACTATAGAAAGAGGGAAAGCTAGAGGGTATTATATAGAACCTTATAATACTTATTATCGCTAAGCTCCCTAAATACTAGACTTACTTATAATTCGAGACCCTCCTATTTAAATTACTTAGAGAGTTATAGAGCTCCTAGATAATAAGGAAGATACTAAAGATACTATATTACGAAACGCCCCTAAGGAATAAGTTAAGTAGTAAAAGTAAGATAAATAATATAAGCCTTAGATTTAATATAGTAATTTATAAACTAGCTATACTCTTACCCTTAAGCTATATAATAAAAGAGTAAATAGGAAGGTAGCTATCCCTAAAGCCTTCCTTTATTAGAACTAGCCTAATTAGGATAGGATAATCTATAACACTACTAAAGCTATAATCGCTAAGTATAAGGATAGGTATAACTTAAAGGTATAAGAGGTCTTCGTTCCTACTAATATTATACTTCTAGATTAATTTAATAAGACGGGAGAGAGTAGTAAAGAGCTATAGGAATAAATAGATTAATAGAATAATAATAAGAACTATTCTAAAGGCTAAGTAACTTTAGCTACTATTTCTATAGACTTACCTCAGGATTTATAAACTAAGGTAATTTAATTTAACTACTATATAATCGATCCTATCTTTAATATAGGCGTTATAATAGAAGATTAGGATTCGGTATTACTTCTACTACTAAGACGTATTACTATCCTAGACTTCGTTATAACCTACTAGTAGATTATTTTTACCCTCTATAGCCCTGCGAATATATTAATTAGGGGGATTATTAATAGTAGCTCCGCTATTAACCTTATTAGTAAAAGTTATATTAAGCGCCTAGGCGTATAGAGCAATATAGTTAAGATAAATATAGAGATCCGCGGGATTACAATAGAGAGCGGAGAACCTAATTCGCATGCTTAATTATAAATAACGTTTATATTAGTAGTAATTAGATTTAGGATATCACCTTTTTTTATATTTTCCCTAAAATCCCTTTATCTTAAAGACTCGAATAATACTAGATTATATATAGAACCAGATTATTAGAGTCCTTTAGTCTAGTAATATTAAGATTAATATCCTGCTATCGTTTTATATAGGAGACTTAATTACTTAGTTCCTAGAAATTATTACTAAGATAGACTACTTTATTTCTTCTTAGTATTAATATACTCTCTTATCTCCTATAGAGGAGGGGAAATAGAGGCTACTACTAATAGACCTAATATAGTAGTACGCTTAGACTTTATAAGAGATAGTTCATAAGCTAATAACGCTAAGAACGAGGAAGAGCTAGATATAACGCTAGGAAGTATAAGGATATACTAGGATATTAAAGCGATTTAATAAGCTTTTAAAAGCTCTTACGACCTATTAGATAAAGTTAAGTAATAATTAGACCTAGACGAGGAGGTTTTTACTATTTTTAAAGAGTTTAGACTAATTTTTAATAAAATCCCAGAGATTATAATCTATAACAAAGTTACCCCTAAGCTTAATAAGATCTACGAAGCGATCGTAAGTATAAGGAATATAGTAGGATATAATAGCTATAGTATTAATTATTAATACTATATTTATAGACCTAAGAAAAGAATAATAAAGAAGAAAGTACCTAGGAGGAAGTATAAGTTAGTATATTAAAAAGGTATTAAAGTTATTATAACTATATATACTACTTTCTCCTATAAGAATTATAAACCTATACTAATAACGCTTATATTACTAATAGAAGATATTAATATAATATATAAGATAAAAAATAAGAAGATTTAACCTATTAATAACGCTATATTAGATAGTTTAACCCTAGATAGAGACCTAGAGTAGAAGTTAAAGGCGTAGGTAAAAGCTAAGAAAAATATAATCCTAGATCCTAGCACCCTATTCGTAGGCCTAGTTATACTAAAGTTTTTAATTATTAAGTAAGGAATAAAGCTTATAAGAGCTTAATAAGAAGCTATCCTTAAGACTATTAATTATCTATAGCCTAAAGAAAAGAAGCTCTTTTTAGCTATTCTTATTATAAGAGAGAAAGCTTTAGCCTAGGAATTTAAGTATTATAGCTCTATATACCCTTCTATTATACCTCTATAGACGATTTAAATAGTACTATATAAGGCGTAGTAAGTAAAAGGAATCCTAATATTAAGAGGACTAGAGTAGGATATTATTATAATTCTAAAGGATAGACTAGAGAAGGGAATCCTTAAGTAAAGTTATA
>JAVHLU010002170.1:0-20795 GCA_036785755.1 Colletotrichum ledebouriae
TTTAGAAGGATCTTAACTATTACTAACCTTAATACTATCTTCTTATTACTTATTATAAAGAGGGCCCCCTGCTATTATAACGCTAAATAGTACTTAAAAAACCGCTTTATATACTACTTAGTCTATACTACTAGGGGTTACTACTTTAACTTCGCTACTATAAGTAAGGGATTTAAGGCCTTATTATTAACTTAGCTATTAGGTTAGGTATTAAAGGGATTAACGTCGTTATTATTATTATTAATAGGTTAGGTACCTAGCTAAGTACTTAGCCTAGGATTATTAGTATAGTTACTAGCCGTTTTGCTATTATCCTTATTAATAGGAAACTTATAAATAATATTATTATTAAGTAGGCTAGTAATAGCTATCTGCTAATTATTACCCCTTATTATAATATCGCTATTACTATCTTATACTAAAGGTTAGGTAGTAAAAGGAAGTTTTAGATATTAGCTATATTTATAAGGGGAAATAGGGTTACTAGTAAGCTCTAGGCCCTTAATAGGGGATATAAGTGCTTATTTCGCTTATATATAGTACTTTAGCGCTAACCTATACCATAGATCCACCCCCTCGAAGTAGCGAAGTCACCCTTAATTATTTACCCTCTAATTATTTTTGGTAAACTATCACGCCCTAGATCAATTCGCATGCTTTCTAAGGCTACTCATTAAAGCCCTGTTTAAATTCAAGTCTTTTCTTTTTTCTCTCCGCAGGTCACATCAGCTCTATTGTCGTCTGCCTAGACTTTGGTCTGCGAGCCGGATATCTAAGATACTTTGCAGGGTTTGCGCAGTAGCAGTAATTAGTCGAAAGGCGGGTCATTGTATACTGCCACGCCAGGCATCCTAGACTGGCATCACACCACAGAGCGAGAAGCGGGTCGAGAATTTGACGTTGAAAGTCGTCACAAAATCACATTTTGATCATTACGCCCGCCCCAAAGTATGTATAGCTCTTCAAAGAGTCTGTTCCATTTTTCGTATCGTATGAAATTCCCTGGTCAGACCAGAATTCTCCAGCGCGTGATACCAAAAGCCTTACGCTGGAGCGTAGCAGCAGCAGTCCCGAATACCACCCAGAAACCACACCTGACAGCAGGTGATATTACAGCAGCCGTCCTTTTGTGACCCTCCTGCTCAGAGCGTGAAGAAGGCGCAGAAGAAGATCGAGATCCAGTTCCGGACACCCGCAATCCTGGCAGTAACCGTTTACCGGTAGCGCCACAGAGAGAGGGTGTTGTGGCGCTTCCAGGTCTTTCTGCGGCCAGCCTTGGTCTTGTTGTAGCGGTGGCCCTTGTTGAGACCGCGAGACTTCTTGCCGGTGGCGGTGAGACCGCGGGCCTCGCGGTGCTTGTGGACGGGGTTGACGATCCAGTTGATGCGGGGGTCGGTGCGGATGGCCTTGTGCTGGGGGTCGACGAGGATAACCTCGTAGTACTTGTAGGTAGAGTCCTGGTTGACCCAGTAGGAGTTTAGAACGCGCAAGTTAGCGCAGCGGCGGCCGACACGCTCCTCGGCGGTCGCAGCGAGGGAGCGCTGGTACTTGAGCTGGTTGACTCCCTGGTTGGTGGGCTTGCCTATTCGTAACGAGTCTTGTTAGCAAATCGTGCCTCCTCACTTCAAAATTTTCCAACTTTTCGACGAGAAACCCTCGGAGGCAAAACGTACCGAAGGTGGCACCCTTGGCGACGGGCTTCTTGCGGCCACCGCGGCGGACGCGGACGCGGTAGATGACGTAGCCCTGCTTAGCCTTGTAACCGAGGCGGCGAGCCTTGTCGGGGCGCGAGGGCCGCGAGGCGCGGTGGATGACGTTCAACTGACGGAGCTATATTGATGCACTCTCAGCAAAAAGTTCAACGAGTGTATAGCAGGAACGCAAAGTTTTCCGGCCCTTCATCCTCTCTAATCCCACCGCTGCGATTGTATATCTCGATGGGGGAAGAAATAGGTTTCTATTACCGAAACCTCCATCGACAATCGGGTGGAAGGAGACGAGAGATGAGTGGATGGGAAATTGCTTCGACGTCCACACGTGTTCGAATTGGGTGATTCAACGTACTTCCCAGCAGCGAACGCGCAAGAGGAAGCGCATCACATCGGACTGCTTCTTCTTCTGGAGCTCTTCGACATACTTGAGGGCACCCATTGTGACTGCAACAGCGAGCAGAGGTTAGCCGACTTGATGGACTGGCAGGAGATTGTAGACAATCGGACGGTTGTCGAGGGAGGAGGGGGACGAACCAGCTTTTCACGTAAAATCCGGCTGCCGAGATGTTGGTACGGGTGGTGATTGGAAATAAGGACGACGAGTGGGAAAAGTTTCAGTGCAAAAGTTGGAAAGAATTCGATCGACTCTGTGGGGGTTAGGTAAGCCCCGCTAGACCCAAAGAGGTTAGACTCGACTTACCGAGCCCTGTCGGTGAACTTCACATCAGGGCTTGGGTGAATACAGAGTTCAGCCCCACTTCTCAGATGCACCGCCAGACAGGGTGTTTTCCGTGCTGGACTTGAGGTTGGCCTGGGGCAGTCTAGTGATTTTCCGGCCTACCGTGTTCAAGGTGGCTCTCGTACGAAATGCTCCAAACTACTGTAGATTTTAACTTCATTCAAAGCCAACTTGCACTGGCATTGTTCTTGTCTTCCACCTGTGTCAAGTTCTTCCACAACGCAGAACGGTTTGAAAAGCAACCTTTGGGTTCTACTCTACCTAGGGACGGTATTTGCCCCCTGGGCAAAGATTCTCTACGACCCAGGTTATGCAGCAATTGGCATGAGCTACGAAAGTTAAGCAGCCATCAGAGACAACGCCGCATTTTGATATACCGAGCCATGACTGACGCAAGTTTGCCGTGATTGTTCTTTTGAACAGCGTGATCGAACTACCTGTGCTAGTCGGAAGCAACAATACCTACCTTACCGTATCGTCCTCCTTTAGCAATCAATCGGGATTTCCCTTCCGAAGGGCGTTTCTGTAGGTGCGATAAAGCTAGCCTTCGAGAATCTTTGTAAGTTTGAAAGGACGTGTTTTCTCAGATGCCATGGCCTCCTACGAGTAGCTGAATATAAGTGGAGCGTACACAATTCGATGGCAAGCCGTCTGCTCTCCGGCCCCAAAGATAGAAGACAATCGTGCTATTAAATCGGTGGCTTCGGGAGCATGGAATCTTTGCTATCTTCGCTGGACTTTTTCTCTTCCCTTTTCCGAATTTCGATGGCGCAATTATCTTGCTGTCCATCATTTTCCTCGTCGCTATTTTGGCTTTTTGGCTCTTGTATACCTCCATCTGTGGGCATAGCACGACTAGGTGCCGTCCTCACTGTTCTCCGTCGACCATCTGTCTCCGCTGTCGTCCATGTTGCACAGCCAGAGGAAGCCTCAGTCAAAGATAGTGCACTAACGGTGATGGCCCCCGATGGTCATCATCGCTGTTTGATACATATCACATCATTGGGGACATGCAGCAAAAGACGTCGAAGTAATGAAATCCTTGTGTTCTCGGAACCCGAAATCAAGATTAGAAAGCAAAATCTTCGTACAAGAATCCTGCCGAGCCATTAACCAGAAGCAAGTCCCTTTTTTGATTCTCACGTTACACCATGCTCGTGCAAATGAAAAAAAATCAAGTCTCTCTGTCTATGACGGTAGTGCCCCAAGTAGTAGTGAAAGTCTCTGAATCTCCTCTTGAATCTCTCATCATCATGAATGGGGGGAGGCTGTGGTCCTGGAATCTCGAAACACATAAAACAGGAATGAAAGTGGGTTTGCAGTAAACATGTCTTTCGTTTCCCGTTTCGTCTTCTTTTTGTCTTCCGAAAGAAGCACAAAAGGGTCCCGCCGTTTTTGTCAATTTGAAGTAGAGGGAAAAAAAAGTTGAGTATCCTCCCAACGCCAAAAATGAGAGAAATGCCGCTGGCCTCTCGGCCACGGCTATGCTTACAATGCCTCGGCCATGCCAACCGTATTCAAATACGCGCAGTTGCGGCAAAAGTGCGTCAAAAGTTGAAAGAACGGGAGTAGGAATGTCCACTGAGGAGAAAAACTTTTCGATACGAACAAGATTATTCAGCGGCTGTTCAATGAAAGGCCCTGGAAGGCCGCTGCCCAGTCGTTTTGAGAGTTCATGGGTCCGACACCCTGCTCGTGAGGTGTCGGTGCTTCAGGGCCTGATGCGAAACGTGTACGCATTTGGTATTCGGGTGCTCCCTGGAAGCTGTAGCTGTCCAGAGAAGGCATAACACCAGGTACGTAGGGCATGTTTCCGGGCCTCGGAACGCTGCCCAAGCCGCCCATATGGGAGTAAGGATAGTTCAGCTGGCTGTAGCCCGCACCAGGCCCAGACCTGTCCCCTCCGAAAGGGGGGATGAAAGAGTTTTGGTACCCGCGCCCAGCTGGGCCGGGCCCGTTGAATCCCCCAGGTTGTTGTTCTTGCTGCTGCTGCTGCTGCTGCTGGTTCGAACGACGCTCAGAGTTACTTGAACCGCGTCCCACGCCAACTGCCCCAGGTCCGACCCCGCTCGGGGCCTGGATGCCGAGAGTTGGACTGGCAAAGGATGCCGGGTTGATAGCCGACATCCAGATTCTGGTCTTATATATCTTGAACAGATCCGTGACGAGTGAGTTGAAATTGATGTATGAATCAGCGAAATAGTAGAAGGTCAATTTCTTCCAATCCCTGTGGCATGTCAGTACGATTCAAGGACTAGGCGATAGATCACTTACATTTGGAATTCGGCATCTAGGATTTCCATGTTCAGCCCGTGCTCTTTCACCTTTTGCATGCAAACGCGCTTGGCCTTGGCCTCGTTACCTTCCTTGTCCCGCAAGGCATGAATCTCGTGACTCTGGGCAAGGCGTTTGATCAGCTTGGGCTTGAGCTCTCCTGCATTGGGCTCTTGCATATGGTGCTGATTGGGAGGACCCATGCCGCCAACAGCGCTGCCTTGAAGGCCATTTGCAGCCGCCATGAGACCTGCACCTGTCCCATCCTGAGCCGCAACGGCATTTTGCGAGTACATTATCAACCACTTGTACTGTTCCTCGGCATAGTGCTCCTTCAATTCTTTGGCGGTTTGCCAGTCGATATTGTCTCGCGCAACAGTACCCAGATCAGTTCCTCGGTCAGCCTCAACAATGACAAGATCACCTGGTTTGACTGTAAGGCCAGTCCCCTCCTGGATGTAGAAAACATCCGCTCTGGCACACTTGAACAGGACGATATGAAGGAGCTGGTTGTGACGCGGCTGCGACATGGCGTAGACACTGCGGTGCGGCGAGGGCGCCCGATTGCTGTACGGCGGAGGATGCATCTGAGCATAGGGTGAGGGGAAAGGGATGTTGAACATGCTCGCTGGAGGAGCCTGCAGGCCTCCACCGGGGGTAAAGAACGAAGCTGTTACGTCGGGTTAGTCATGCTCGTTTTGCGGTCTCAAAAGAGTAACCTCACCAGTGTTGCCGGGATAAGTAGAGTTGTCATCAAATCCTGTAGGGAAGTCCACAGGTTGTTGTTGTTCCGCCACCGGTGTGTCGAGGCCGGTGACAGTTTCACTGATGGAACTGATGGACCCCTGGCGTGTGGGAATATCCGCAAAAGAGTGTCTTCGGCTCTGCTGTCCCTCAGGCCCTCCAAACCCGAGCGAACTATGCCAATACGCCTTCTTGACATTCTCCAGTTTACGGTTCTCATAGGGTGAGCGGAATGCAGATACTCCGAACTCACTCATCCTACGCCCCATGACTCTCTTTGCAGCAAGTTCGACGCCATCCCCAGCCTCGTCAAGCTCATCGATGGCGTAGTCGGATTCCTCTGGAACGGCCTCTCTGAGAACGTAGCCATTGCCAAGACCATACGTGGCGCCGGTTGACGCTCTCGGCCGAAGTCGGTTCTGGTATTGATGCTGTTGCTTTTGTTGTTGCTGCTGCTGACGAAGCATGGCGTTTTCTCGAGCTAGCATCTCAATCGTCTTGGCCTCGGCAGATTGATGAATGGATCCTTGAGTGGACTCTGTCGCACTCTCGTCGTCGTCATCGTCCACCTCCTTCACCTTCCCGAGGAGCCCACCATCATTCGACATCTCACTCAGCATGCTAGGTCGAGAAGGGCGGTGCTGCAAACCAGAGTGGCCATGAGCACGACCGCGACCCAGTGTTGTCGAATTGCTCATCGATGCGGGCGGAGCATCAGGTTCGAGCTGTCCCACAGAGTACGACTGAGAACGGTAGGTCTTAGGGGTCGGATGTAAGGGGATTGCGAACGGAATCTGGGTGTTCGGGCCCGAGTCTCGTGGAGCCGGCGATGTCTGTCCGAAGCTGTTCTCGTTGAAAAAAGAGCCGCCAGCCGACCCAGGGGGCATTGTCGAAGTGGGCGAGGGCAAGACCTCACTCAGCCGCGAAGGCGGATCCTTTCGATCATTGTTCCAGATACCAGTACCCCAGGTAAACGTGGATCCAGCAACCGGGGCACGTCCTATGACGCCGGAGGACTGGGAGTGTGAGCTCCAAGGCGCGTTCCCTTCCGCCGAAGGAGTGCTGGGGTGAGATGCCGTGGGAGACATGGAGCTGCTCGCAAAAGAACCCTTGCGCGGTCTTGGTATAGGTTGCGAAGTATCGTTTAGCCAAGATGCACGTCTGACTGGCTTCTGAGGCTGTGACGCAGGTTGAGGAGGGTCTTGGCGATGAGCGTCTGCCTCGTCGTCTGAGCTAGCAAGAGCCTCAGAATCTGGAGTCGATCGACGGTTAAGCTTATCGAGCAGGATAGCGTGGCTGCTTGGAGCGACTGCCGAGAATGTGCCCTGACCCGGTTTGGAGGTTGGGCCGGGTTTGGCGGTGCTAGCACTTCCGCCAGAGCTCATCGTCCTACTCTTTCTGCCAGGTAAGATGCAAACCCTAAAATCACCTCAAGCTGCGGCCGTGTGCTGGATCACAGTCAGGCCACTGTCAGATTGAATGTCGAAGAACAATGTCTTCAGAGTAAGTAGGAGAAACAGGTAATGAGAAGGATCTGATTCGGCTGGACGTGGCTGAAAGAAGATAAAGACTATTCAAGCCGAATGAGCCTAGACGATATGTTAGCGGCTATGTCATCAAACGTTAGAGGCAAGCGTCGTGAGACAAGATGAAAGAGTCGAGTTTCGCCGCAACCAGCTTGGGGTGACACGGGAGTTGCGACTCAGCTTAGGGGGTCCAAGCTGCCAGCCACTGGCGAAGAGCAACTGGAATGCACCACGAGGTCCGAGCATTCAGAGGCTGGAAGACTGGGATAAATGAACAAACCAAGTCCCAAAAGCCATTGAATGGTTGGAGGCCACTCGAAACTGGTAGCTCTTGACATTCGTCGAGGTGCGTTGCGGCTTGTGATACAGGCAAGGAGGGCAGACTCGTCAGTCAGACAGATGATGACGCCGCGCATCTGGATCAACGAGCGCAGTGGAGCTGGTTTCTCGGAGGATTTACCGCCTGGCAGCAACCTTGCGACAAAGAATGTGTGATTCGTCCAGTAACGAGTGCAGTCAGGTACGTACCAAGCAACGGGAATCAGGGGAGATCTATCGACAGGGTATCAAAAGGCGCAGCGTCTGGATGTTGAGGTACAGGTTGTTCGAAATAGGGAAATGTGATGTGGAAGATGTTGCGCGGTTTGCGCAATGTGTCGGTCGTGATTGCGGTTGAGTTGAGGATAGCCGGAAGGCACGCAAGTACAGGGAGTCAACTTGAGCTCGAGCTCGAGCAGGTGCTGGTGCTGATGCCGATGCTAATGCTGATGCTTGTCGGGTTGGTCCCGGAAATGGGTGGATTAGGACGTGGTTGGCGAAATGTGTCGTGTGAAACCCGAAGTAGTAACAGTAAGAAAAGGGGATTATGGCGCGCGCGAAACAGGAACCGAAAGAGGCGCGAAAGTCGTCTAAACCAGATCGTCTAACCCAGACCCCCCCAAGTGCCCAAAGGAAAAAAATTCAACGTTTTGTCTGACGGGGTTGCGCAGCAAAGTCGCCTTGGCCGAAGATAGAGTGCGTGAGCGCGCTCGCGTGCCGTCTAAAGGTAAAACTGAGATCCGTTCTCGTTCGTTGGTCGAGGAGAAGCGATGCGACAAAGGAGCTACGCGCTTCCCATGGTTAGCGCGTGGAGGCGATCGCAAAAGTGGGATACGGATATGCGACAGCGGGTTGCGGTTCAGCAAGGAAAATTGATTTGAGCGGCACCCTCGATCCTTTAGCCCTGGAAGCGGAGGTCCTGCCGGGAGGAAGGGCGAGCAGCAGCGGTAGAGGCGTGGAGAGAGAGAATGGATGAAAGATGTGTTGGGAAAGGTTTGAAAAGGCGATGGGAAGAGGTTGTCAGGTAGGTAGGTGAGGTAGGACGTCGACAGAAGCGGGGGAGGAGAAGACGTTGCGACACGAGACCAGAGCTTGTCCAAGTGGCTGGTGCGTACCTACGGCAAGGTCCGGTCCAGGGTAGGTAACAGGGCCACCACCACCAGAGAAAAAGCAGGCACGGAATAAGGCAAGGTAAGGTAGACAAAGGTGAGGAGAAGGAGGAGAAGGAGGAGAAGGAGGAGGAGGAGGAGGAAAGGTATGGGTGCAGGTGGCAAGCTAACTGACGACACAAAATGCGCCTGAGATGGTACAGACAGCGTCAGGCGAGTGTTGGGTGGTGGCTAAGGCGGGAAAACGTGGAGAAGGGAGAAGCTGATGGATCGGATGGCGACTATAGGAAAAGCCGTAGAGCCAAGCCAGACCAGTTGAGGTTAAAGGATGGTTGGAGCGACTGAGGTAGGTAGGCCGGTAGGTGAGGTAGACAAATATTGGGAGAATAGTAAGAAGTGAACCTAATAAGAGTTGTGTAAAGTGCGTATACGGTGTGTGGCAGCAAAGAGAGGCAGAAACGAGAGGCAGACAGCACTGCAATTCCAGCCCGGTTAAACCTGGCGTGTTTCTGTGTCCTGTCTGCGGTATCCGTAAGGTAAGGTATGGCCCAGTATGCACTGCACTGTACTGCGTTGCACTTCAAACCACGGACACCATGCACACTGTACGAATACCAGGGGCACGCACTACTCTCACAGCAGTCGACTACCTTATGCCATTGCTGTCCTAAGAACCCGATATGGAACGGCAGCTAGGTTTGGTATGCAGATTGTCAGGCACGGGAGCGTGCGCGGGCGGACGCGGACGAGGGGACAAGTGGGTAGGTCCTAGTTGATCATCGTACGGGTGAGTGGGAACGCGTCGGGAAGACGAAGCACAAAGGCCATGCGCTGCTTCCGAGATGGGGAAGAAAAGTGAGAAGAAAAAGCAAAGGGGGTCTTGCTGGTGAGAGGGGCAGGATGGAGTAAGGTAGTATAGGTATGGTATTTGTAGGCGGGCAAGCTGGGGCCAGGCAATCCAATGTCCAGAAATGTATAAAGTAAGGTAGAGAGACTTATGTAGCTACTGCGAAGTGCCAGCTGTGAATCATATCGCAAGCTGTGGGCAACGGAAAGGCAAGCACGGCAAGGTAGGGTGGTCAAGCGTATGCGTATGCGTATGCGTGTGCGTATGATGAGGTCGCGAGGAGAGGGGAGTAATGAGGACTACCATACTATGTAACGTGTAAGGAGTAAAAGAAGCACATCTGGATCTGAAGCAGGACCTGTGAATTGGTGATGCGATGCCCGCCGGGTTTCTTGCAGACAATCATACCTCCGCCATCCTCAGGTACCGACATGAAGTGCCAGTAATTTCATCAATGAGCCAATTAACTAACTAGTCGACCCAACAGTCACTGGTCCTCTTTCTCTGACTCCCCAAGACACGGGATTCGCGCGATGAAGAGCAGGGCAGCGGCAGTCGTAACATCGCCACGGCGGATGTGTGAAGACAACGCAAAGACTAGAAACCGAGATGCGTTGAAGGCCGGTTCCGTTGGTAGCCAAGTCCCCTAATACGCAAAAATGCCATTCTCAGTCCCAGAGGTTGGATGACTTACTAGCTCGTTCGTTCTTTTAAGATGTAACAGGCGTCTGGGGAAAGACGGAACATCTCAGAGCATGGCTGGGTGGCGAAAGGCACTACAAGAACACTCAGAGCGCTGCGGTACTGCGTAGGCACGGCAGATAGGTCGCTTGGGGTAAGGATGGCTGGCAGCTGCATAGTTCCATCCCCCTCCATGTTCAACAACGCTGAATGGCTTGAACTATGTTGCGGGAGGGTGTGAAGCAGAAAGCGAACGAGAGGCGATATAAAGATATCGGTAAACCTTCGCGAAGGTCGCCCAGCGGAATACGGGAGCTACTTCAGTATAATGTCCTGGCGCAAGAGCAGGTCTTCCTCGGGGTAAGGATGAGAGATAGTTATCCAAGATTTGCCGTTAGGGCTCCACGGGATGCGAAGTGGTGTGGTGCACTTCCGAGGCCGCTTTGGAACTCGACGTCCAAAAATCACGACGAGCAAACCCGGGTGGGACTTAACAAATGCAAGTATTGAAGCGCCGAACGAGGTGGGAAATAGGTAGTCATCAATTCAGGCAGTGAACTTTTTTTCCATTCTTGTAAATTACCTGCTCAATGGGAGTAATGGAAGCTCTCCTCAGACCTGCACCTCGAGGCGAAGGTTTCTCAGGCAACCTGCGTTGTGGGGTCAGTCTAATGCACCTTAGGTACCTACCTTACTGCGGTACGGGTACGGGAACGCACCGCTCAGCTACATTCCAGATCCCCATACTTTTCTCCTGGTAAAGACCCCCGGCCAGTTCCTGTCCTGTGCTACTGCCAGTCACAGCCGGGCTAGCCAGGCTACCTTACCTAGTGTAGGTAAGGTAGGCATACTAAAGGGAGCCAGGCCTGGCTGGCCTGCCAGGGCTCAGGGCTCAGGGTTGATGGAAAATGGGGCCGCATGTCTTTGATTCACCAATCATGTTAGACCGTACCTTCCCCATCTTCTTTTGTTCCCACACGGCAGGAGGCACGAAAGGTCGCACATGTTGGATTCCGGACAAAGAAGGGAAGAAGCGGGGAAATAGAGCGCCAGATGGGAAAAGCCACTGACTTCCTGGCCATGGCGAGCATGCTGCGTCGGACATCCCAGACGTCTCTATACTTATTGCTTGAAATTCCCTCTGGCTAATTGTTACTACGATACTGATACCATATGACAGAATATTTTGACTTCCCCTCCCACTTGGAGTTCAAGGTAGTTTGGCCTATTCGCCGTAGTGCAACCCTCATCAGTGTATCCAATCGTGCTGCGCATCTCGTCCGGCCTCGACTGCGTCTCTGGGTACGGCTGGCCTTGCACGACTATTCATTTCTTCGCTCTTCCGACTACGTCTCAAGACCAGACTTGGCGATCAGGAAGCTTCGCGAACAAAGTGGGTCCGGCATGCTCACCATACCTTAGTATTCCCCGCGAACCTCCTTCATCACAGACTTGCAGAAACCTGAGGGTATGCTCGCACAACATTCTTCCGATTTCAATAACTCCCCGACTTCTGTTCCGTGGCTCAAAGACATGTCTTTTCGCTTCGGCTGCGCAGAGCTAGATTCCTGTCTCACCCCACCGACTGCACAGTAACATGCTCTACAAGAGAAGATCGAACGACCCAGACACCACCCCAGCACTACCAGGCACACCTTGAAGGGCTCCGACGATGCCGTCAGTCCTGCAGCTCTGCAGCCTCCCAGCATGGAGTGGGCATCTGATCCAAGCGCGGCTGTAACAGGCGGAGACGATTCACCCATCGCCGATCCTCTAACCTTAGCTGCCCTTGCCCCTCGATCAACACTTGGCCGAGTCCACGTTCGGTCGGCGGTGGCACTACGCGGAGAAGCATCCAAGTATCATTGCCGCAGCCTCAGCATCCAATTGACCCTTTTGTCGATGCTATCGTCTGTCCGCTGCGCGGACTTGCAGACCCTCGCCGTTGGATGGTCTTTCCCTTCTCTTGTCGCCCTGGCCAAGGGCATGTGTGAGACGCCCACTCGATCTAAACACGTTTATTTCTTGAACGCTACGTGACGCACACGCCGCCATCATGTCCCTTCAGCGAGCGTTGCGGTCACCACTACCCATGCCTTGCAGGGCAGCTCCTTGCAAACCACCTGCTTTTGCCGTCGGGCGCCTGCAACTGTGTTCGGAAATCTGTAGTAGGCCACTGGCTTCCCTCCAACACCCCGCATCAGATCCATGTTACCCGAATGTCCGTGTGTTCTTTTCGATCACACGAGGGTATCCCTCCCCGAAGTTCCCTCACTTATGTCGACTACAGAGGTAGACCGCGTTGACTACGAGATCCTTCGCCTTTGTAAACAACGAGCTGCAAGGTCATTCGAATTGGCTCCAAGTTACATTTCGTGAGCGTGCGGTCGACTTTGAGAGTTTTGATCGAAGGATTGAACCGAAAAGCGTGGCACCTCTGACGTCGAAAGGGCAAGCCAATATTAGAGGTGTATACGCAAGTGCGAACGCAGGCAGTAGGTTTGGCGTTGGGAGGTCTGGGCACAGAGCACCTCTCCGAGACCGAGAGGGGCAAGGAACCGTGGAGCAAACGGGATGCTGCAGCAGGTCACGCGGGCCCATCTCCATCTAAACTACTTCACTCTGCAAGAGACGCTCCTCGATTGGGTCTTTGTCTCACTGACCTCACTGTGGCATCATCCAGACTCCTTACATATAGCACGTTTTGAACGGTTAATATGTCAAATGTGGTGTAATGTCGAAGGCCGTAAGCGAGACCACTGCCGGCAACCGACGCATCAGGCGAACGTGTGTTGAAGAGAGATATGCGACCTGGATACTCATCGCGCCTGCGTGTCGACGCACCGAGATATGCAGGCTGATTCACGTCTACGAATTTCGGAAGACACATATCTACCGAGAAGCATTTCCAGGCTTTGTAAGCTCCTTGACCTCAGTCGTCTACAGAGAAATAATCTACGTCAACAGTGCCTGGGGCGCTTCAGACGAGACGGTTAGCCACAACACTTACAGCCACGTCCGACGTCGACCACCTTATACGGAACCGAAACGCAGATCGACATACCTCCGAGCCGATGGAGGACGAAAGTCAAACATCAGCAAGGGCTTTTTACCCCGGATTCTCATCTCGCCATTAAACTCAACCTTGACTTTGCTGCTGCAACGGCTCATGGAAGAAGAAGCCGTGGAAAACGTCCAAGCGGCGCCCATCCCAATGAAAGTTGTCCGCATCAAGATCAACCGAGCTAGAGGCCGTCTTGCTTTCAAAGGAAGCCCTAGCATGATTAGGGTCTTCTATTAGAATTATTTATCAAACTGGTCGCATTCATGGTAATGTCCACTTGCAGGCGACCTACGTCAACGTAACGATATATCTTATCGAAGCATCTGCTAGCCCCCTTCGGGGGGTACGTGTTATTATAAGTATACATTTCAGAGAAACTTCGCGCTGCTAACCTAGCTTCCTTTATAGCTTAGTACTACTATTACTACTATTACCCTTATCTCCTTAATACTAATAAGGCTATTTATTAGCCTAGTTCTATATATTAATAACGCTCTAAATCTTTATAAAGTATTTATAATATATTACTATATCCTTAAGGACCCGTAAATAAGTATACTCCTTGGACTCTCCTTACTTTATTATATAATAAATCTTATAAAATATCTATAAGAATACCGAAGGTATATCTTAATAATTTCTATTATAATCTTATAAAGGTTAAATAAACCTTAATAAATAACGATAATATATATAGTTATATACCTATATAATATCTCCTTAATAACACTTTAATAACTATAAAACATAAAATAATAACTATAAAAGTATTTCCCTTAGGGAATAAATACTTTAAAATTCTATATAAATTCTAATAATATTAATAACCTTGTATATATTTATATATTTATAATCCTTAGCTTTATAGCTATTAATATATAAATATTATACACGGGCTATATAGTAATCTAAGTATAATTCTACTTAATAAGCTTAATAATTAGCCGCTTTATAGCTATATTTTAGAATATCTTTCCCCTTACTTTATAAGGGTAGGATTTATAACTAAGAAATAATATTATTAATATTTAAAGATTTCTCTATTAATTTATTCTAAGAAAAATACCTCCTTATACTTAAATTTATTAGCCTTTATTACTATATTACTTAGCCTATAAATATCTATTATTTAGGCTATTTTATTATCCCTTTTACTACCTATATACCTATTCTAATAGGTTATAAGCCTAGCTCTAACTTTTTTAAGAACCTTACCCCTATTTAAGCTCCTTAATACTATAATAAGAACCTTAAACCTATTCTCTACGTTAAAGTTACTTATTTAAGCTATTCTTTTAAAAGATATAACCTCTATATACCCTATTTAGAGCTAGAAATACTAGCTAGACTAGTTTACTAGCTTCGAGATCGATATCTATTATAAGAAGCTATTTAGAACCCTATATTATTTAATTATACCTCTATACCTACCCCTTTAAAGCGAGATAATATTATAGTAAAACTACTTAACCTTGCTTCAGTTAATTATGTATATAAATTATCCCTAAGCCTCTATAGGTCTTAGTTTACCTATATCTATACCGCTATTCAAACGAGGCCTAATATAGGCTATATACTAGCTATTATCCTAACTATGGAAGGTCTACCTACTTAGTAGTCTTTTATAAAAGAGTCTTCTAAAGACCCTATGGGAATATTCGCCTACCTACTACGTAGGTAGGAGACTCCTACTCGCCCAGTAGGATAGATCTAGCTTCGGATCCGTAGCCCGGGTTAGAATAACTAGGACCTAGCGAGTAGTTATATAACCTATTATATAACCTACCTTATTAGCCTTCTTATATTATTCCTACCTCGCTAGCTACTTTCTAACCTAACCTAATATTATTAAGTATTTAGACTTTATACTATACCTACCCTTATACTCTTCTTATACTAGTATTATAAAACTAACACTAATTAGTAGTTAACTTTATTATTATATTATAACTATAGATTAGTAAGAATTAATATACTTCAGAGATAATATTTATTATTTAATAATCCTAAGCCTCTTCTTATATATAATTATTATACTAATAGAGATTTTAAGCTTTAGTTACTAATAGTTTAGCTTCTACTTCTAACCTACTACCTCTAAATTTATTACTAATATTATAAATGAAGTTTTAGATCCTTTATTATTAATAATAACTGCGGTCTATCCTATTATAACCTTAATACTAATAATTGATAGTTTATAATCTTTTATTATACTAATAGAGTTATTACTTTCCTCTTACTTTTATCTTCTTTTAGTACTTTCTATTACCCTTATAATTACTATAAATATTATATCCTATAACTACTAACTATATTACCTTCTATTAATATTATAATTATTTAGAGCCCTTTACTAACTTCTCCTCCTTCTACCTATATTAAGTACTTATTTTACTCATTTTAACTCCTATAAAGTCTTTTTAGCGAATTTAATATATTTAGCGTTATTTAGTACCTTCTAATATTAATACTAACCTCGCTACGTCTCTCCTTTTTAACCCCCTCCTTAATACTTAAATCTACTACTTTTAACCCTCTATTTATATTACTAAATAGTAATAACCTAAGATAATAGTAATAAGCCCTAAGTACTTACTATGAGAGAAGAGTAGTAATAAGCCCTATTACCTACTAAAGTAAATTACCTTAATCTTAACTACCTACCTTAACTACTATCATAATATAATATTTATATTATTATAAGGTTATCTATAGCTTTAACGTTTATAAGTTCTAAATATAATAAAGCCCTAAATACCTATATAAGATAGTTTTAAAAATACTATAGCTTCAACCTTTATAATTACTATTAAATTAGATTTATTTATAATTACTAAAAGTTAACCTTCTAACTTTTAAGCTATTACCTCCCCCTTCCCCCTCCCCTCTCCCCCTCTTACCCCCTCTACTATCTAAATAACCCCTCTCCTACTCTCTTACTTTTTATAACTTTATTACTTATAATATTATAACTTTATAATCTTAACTTCTTAACTTTAACCTACTTATATTATATCTATTATATCTAAGTTATAATAAGTATTAAAAAGCTTTTAATAATAGCAACTCTATTAGTAGTAAAGATTTAGTAGATCTATCTTAATTAGCTTATATTAATAATACTTATTTTTCTAAAGTAAAAAGATATATACTAGGTCTTTACTAAAAACTACCTAGATTAGTTAATTAGTAATTAGTAATTATATTATTAAAACCTCAATTTTTCTTTAATTTGCCCCTTTTTATCTCTTTCTAAATTTGTTATATTTATTATTTTAAATCTCTCTAGGAATATTTATCCTAGCTAATAAATAATTCATAATTCTCTCTTTAGGGTATCCCCTCTTAAAAATTAATAGAATTTAATAAATAAAGAAGTATTTAAATCCCTCTTTTAAATAAGTATTTTAAACCCCCTCTTCCTCTAAGTAATCCCTTTATTAAAAAGGTCCCCTTTTTAGAGAAGTTTATTAAGTAATCTTTTAAACTTTCCTCTCTTTTTCAAATCTTTCTCTTTTTTAATTCTTCTCTCTGGATAATTCCTTTACTAAGAAAATCCCCTTCTTAAAGTCTTTTAAATAATCCCTCTTTAAATCCGCTATTTAAGGAAATATATAATCCTTTTTAAAAAGTCTCTTTTTTAGGGAAATAAATAAATAAGTATTTGATAATTATATAAGAGAAAGAATCAGGTTATTAGTAAGAAGAAGATTAAATAATAATAACTATAAGTTACTTAATATAGGGATTAATTACTTAAAGCTATAGCTTAGAGATAATACCCTTGAGTTCGGAATTACGCCGCAGCCCCTTCGCAAAAAGACTATAACAAATTCACCTAGTTTATAGGTATAATTTAGGAAATACTATATAGATATTTTAACCTATACCCTCTACTAGTTAAGGAAAATCATATAAGAACCCTATATATTCTTATAACTCGTAAGTAAACCCTTATATAAAGTTAGATAGGCGCTATACTAGGGCTAATTATATTAGAGCTAAATAGGCTACTAAGGCTCTTATAGCAACGCCCTCGCTAAACCTTCTAGTAAGGTGCTATAAAAGCTACTATATAAGATAACTTCTTAACTTAAAAGGTTAACCTTCTAGTAAGGTGCTAAAGGTACTACGAATACTATTATATAAGAGGTAACTCCTTAACTAAAGAGGTCTTTCCTAAGAGGTTCTTATAGCTAGAAGTATAAGAAGCTCTACGAGTAGAGCCTTATACCTCTCCCTCTTCCTTATCCCTTAACTATATTAATACTAAACCTTATATATAAAAACGCTAAGCTTGCGCAAAGTATGCCCTTTAATACTAATAACGCGCGAGAGCTTATTAGAGAGTTTAGTATTAATATAATTAATAAAACCCGCTCCTTTTTTAATTACTCTATTATATATAGAGAGTATATTATTAGTATAGCCCTTAAGAGGGCTCTTATTAATACCCCTAGAGGGGATACTTACTATTATATTATAACTAAGTAAGTAGACTTAGTAGTAGAAGCTAGGTAGGTTATTATATACCCTATAGAGTAGCCCTTCTTTACGCAGGTCCTCTATACTATTAAGGTAGAGGTAGCCTAGGCCCCTTAGGGCTTAAATATTAGTAAGTATAGCTTATGCTAACTATAATATAGAGAGAGCGTTGCTAACGATAGCATAGCTAGCGGACGAAGCGGTAATAGAGGCGGTATTTAATAGTAGCGCGGGTAGTACGTGAGAGGAAAAGTCGATAGTTTTATAGTTTAAATAATTAAAAACTACGTTATTATTAATATAAAGTTAAAGATCGTAAGGCTATCTAATAGCGCATATATAAGTATAGCTATAGTTAGGAAAGTTATAATCACGTAACCGAAGGCTATATATTATTAGGAGGCGCGGAGTTAGAAGGTCTATTGCACTTAAGCAGGTAAAATCACTATATAGTGGCTAGAGGCCATTATTATAGTATTCTATAGCTTTCTTATATTAATTATTAATTATCCTTTTAGCTTATTTTCTATCCTTATTAAGTTATAAGAAAGCTTATAGATATATTTAAACCTCCTCTTCCATTATTATTACTAAATCTTAATTAAGGACCCTCTAGGTTAGTATTAAGGTCTTAATAGGAGTAATAGGCTTAAACCTATATAATAAGTAGAAAGGGCTAAAGCTAGTTAAAATATAAACGCTTAATTAGTTTATAAATAGGGTAGTAGGAAGGTATAGTTAAGGGTTAATATCTCTCTATCCTCTAGTCTATATTAATAATATATAAATAACTAGGTAATAACTAGTCTTAACTATACTATTAGCCCTTAGGTTATATATAGATATTACTTTCTCCTTATATTATATTTCTTATTAAATTTAATAATAGTATCCTTATTCTCTAGCCCTCTATTAATAACAAGTTTACTATATAGTTTATAGTAGTAAATAATCTCTTCTTAAATAAACTTAGTAATCTCTACTAAAGTTACTCTTTTAGGCTAGTAGGCTTTAGGCTATCCTATTAGTAGATCCCTTACCTTAACGAGGTACTACTTACCTACTCTCTATATATCTAATAAGATCCTAGTAAAGGGTAAGCCTTTTAGGGAGCTATAGGTCCTTATATTATCTATATATTAAGCTCTTCTCTTTTAGTAATTAGGGTAACCTTTTAGGGATTTACTAATCTCTATATATATACTAGCCTAGGTATAGTAATTAAATAGTCTTCTAGCTATAGCTTACTTATCTTAATAACTACTCTCCTTATAAGCTTTTATAATTAGCTTCTTCTATTACTTAGGATTATTAATAACCTATTATAATATTAGCTTCTAATTTATTAGTCTAGTAAAGAGTAGGTAGTTTTAAATATAATAGTCTAACGCTCTAGTCTTAAAGTTATAATACCTTACTAATTAAATTCCTAGAGGGTATCTCTATATTATTAAATAATAAGTAATTTATTAAGAATATACTAAATAGGTTTATAAATTATTAAGAAGTATATCTAGGATATTTATTATATTACTAATAACCTCTATATTTCTTACTAGGACCTCCTCTATATATTACTTATTATTATAATATTAAGCTTAATTAAAGAAGGAACTAGTTTCTATATCTATAAAAAAGATCTATAAATTAATCTAGGAGTTAATCTCCCTTTTAACTTCCTTATTAATAAGATTAGAGGGTCCCTAGGTTTTTTATAATAAGCTATCTACTATTATATTCTAAGTATTATAAATATATTATACTTCGAAGTTAAATATTTAAATCTATATAATCTAGCGAATAATAAAAGCTCTTAGGAGGTCTATAGCTACTCTATTAAGTTATATAACTAATATCTAAGCGTCTATCTCTAGGATAAAGTATTATCTATATAAATAGTTATATACCCTCTTTAAAGCCTTTAGAATACTATATAATTCTTTCTTCCTAGTATTATATAATAGCTCTAGTTCTAACTAAGTATTACTCTTAAAGCGAGAGATTATATACTAGTTATTAATAAACTATCCTAGGACTCTGCCCTATCCTATATTATTAGTATTAACTATAAGGTAGATATCTCCCCCTTTAGAGCTATAATCTATAGTAATGAGGATTAGGGCCCTTATAAGTATTATTATTAAGGTATTTATAGCTATCTATTACTTCTCCTCCTAGCTAAATAAGGTATCCTTCTTAAGTAAGTTAATAAATAGCTTTATAATAGTAGAGTAATCCTTTACCTAGGATCTATAGAACGTTATAATTCTAATAAAAGCCCTTAACTCTATTAAATTAGTATAAGTAGCTTATTTATAGATCTTAATTATCTTCGCTTCCTCTAGATAACGCCTATTAGTACTATAAATATAGCTAATAATTATTATTACTTCCTAAGCCTACTATAACTTAACTACTACTACTACTATATACTCTATTAGCTTTAAATTAACTAGGACCTTATTAACATTCTATAAGTATTCTAAAATAAATCTATAAATCCCTATATAAGACTCTATCTCTTCTTTATTATATTATAAAGTTAGCCCTTTAATAGCGATATTATTAAAAAAGGCTTTATAATAGCTAGGGATAAAGTCGTATAGGATTCTAATTATAACCTATATAAACTAAGTAACTAAGTTTATTACTCCTTAAGGTAACGTATATATCCGTAGTAGTCTAATAAGTAATAAAAATATTATTAAGTCTCTACTTATAGGGTCTAAGGGGACTTAGTTATATCCTAGGAAGAAGTCTAGTAGTAATAATAGTTAATATATAGTAAAGTCTTCTAAAAAGTTATCTATTAAAAGGTGTAGTACTACGTCTTATATTATAACTATATTTATCTTAGTTACTAAGTTAATAAGCCTTATCTTATTATCTTTCTTTTATATAAGGAAAAATAGATTATAATAAGCTATATAACTTTACTTAAGGATTCCCTTCTTTAGTCTATCCTTTGGAATTATAATAATATCCTACTCTAGTCCTTATAATATTAGGATTCCTTTTACTTGTTATATCTGTAAGAATAGATATATAGGTAGCCAAAGGGGCGGTAAAATAGCCTGAATAATAGATATTAATAGGCTGAGTAATATGGTGATGAAAGCTGATAAATTTGAGCATAAGGAGGTATTTTTCCTGGAATTAATTGTTGGTATTATTGATGATATTATTGATGATGTTATTGTTGATGTTGTTGTTATTTCTAAGTTACAAATCCTGCCCTCACGAAGTGAGGGGTAAGATATTCTGAAACGTAACTGCAAAGCAGTAGCTTATTA
>JAVHLU010002171.1:0-20784 GCA_036785755.1 Colletotrichum ledebouriae
TAGACTAGTATAGTATAGAGTATACTAATACTAGACTAGTATTTTAGAGAGTGGACTTATACTAGAATTACTATACTATACTAGTACTAATACTAAATACTAGTAGTATTCTTTCCAACCCTGGCTCTAGTAAACGCCCCCTTGCGCGAACTGCTGGGGCTTGAGCGTGCCGTCTTCGCATACCCGGTATTGCGTGATTGGCAGGTCGTAAAATTTCTGCTAAATGAGCAGAGGACGGGGTAATGGTAGGTAGTCGTTATTTGGTAGGCCGTACCAAGCAGCACGTAGGATACCTACTTACTTATCCTACCTCATGTGGCGGGGGTATGCGAAAGGGCCGCGCATACGCTACCAACTGCAGGAGACGCCGGCGTTGACCGTTCAAAAGGGGGTCACAAGGACGGAGACCAGCTTACTAGAGTCACTTAGCAGCCCGGGCCGCGACCGGCTTTGCTTCTAGCGGTAAACAGCGGTATTGCTCGTTGGCAAGTGGTGGCTGGGAGTGTCCTTGGACTGGGGAAGGTGCAGTCCGAATCCCGGGGTTGCAACAAGGAATCGGCCTGGGGCCGGCGGGAAAGGAAGGGGGACAAAAAATTGGTTGAAGAACCCGCAGTATCGCCCGCCGAACTGGGGTTCCAGCAGCAGCAGCAAAAAGGGCGCGCCTGTCTTTCCACTCTGCCTGCGGAAGTTCTGAATTTGTTCCTTCTTCTCACCCTCTCTTTCCTTTGTCCCATCTTGACTCATGATCTATGTCATCGACTGAACACTTCAAAACGCCCAGAACGGTGGCCAAGTAGAGTTTTGAGGGTGCATGCCATCCGGGGAGTTTCAAATCTCGCAGTAAAGGTTAATCTTTACAACTCAATTACGACCTCACGCCTCCATATCGCCAGAGTCAATGTCACCGCCCAGAAGTACTGATTCATGAGACAGACCTCATCTCAGCGATTGGCGGCCCCATCGTGAAAGTAAAACAATGGCGCCCGGCAACAAGACAGACTCATCGTCAGCCGATGAACGCACTCCCCTCATCCCCTCCATAGAACACCAAGCCGCCACCCCTCTGCCCATCGCAACCCCGCTGGGAGACGACGGCAACACCATTCCCCCAAACGAATTCGACATCCTCCTCTCCAAGTCCGTCCCCACGTCAGGTCCCTTCCTCGAGCCAGAATCAACCGTCAACCCCCTCCTCCGTGGGCCCCGGCGCTACAGCAAGACCTCCAACCGCCGGCCCTCTCTCGTGAGCCGATCCGACCGCTCCGATGCAGGACTCCAATATGCCGTCGCCGATAACGACGACGCCACGAGCATCAGCAGCATTGAGTCGACGCCGTACCTGAACGGCATCTCCAAGTCCCGGTTCTGGTTCATCTTTGCCGAGATCCTGCTGACGTATTTCATCGCCTGTTTCGACGGCACCATAATGGCGTCCTCGCACCCGGTTATCACCTCCTATTTCCACGCCTCCAATAGTGCGAGCTGGCTCTCGACTGCCTTCTTGCTCACGAGCTCCGCTTTTCAGCCGTTGTTGGGTCGGTTATCGGATAGCATCGGGCGCAAGCCGCCGTACGTGGCGACCATGGTTATCTTCTGCATCGCGACGGTGTGGTGTGCCCTGGCACAGAGCATGACGAGTTTCATTCTGGCGAGAGCGGCGTGTGGACTTGGCGCGGGCGGTTTGTTCACCTCTTTTCGCCCGTGGTTTTCTACATTGCGGCTGACCAAGGTTTTAGGGATGATGACCTTGGGATCTATCATTGTTAGTGATTTAGTACCGATTGAGTGAGTGTTTCCGTACGCAAGTTATAACACGGAGCATTTGAAATACTGATGAGGAGATCAGAAACCGTGGCGCATACCAATCTTACATCAACATGATCTACGGCGTCGGCTCAGCCCTCGGCGCGGCTCTGGGCGGCGCAATGGCAGACCACCTCGGCTGGCGCTGGGAGTTCGGCATCCAGGTGCCCCCGCTCATCATCTGCTGCATCATCGCCGTGATCGCGGTTCCCAGCGACCTGGGCCTGCAAGGCAAACGCGAGACATTTGTTGAGGCTCTCAGGGCGTTCGATTTCAAGGGCTCCGTGCTGCTGACGATGTCCATTACCTTTTTTGTTCTGGGCTTGAACTTGGGAGGGAATGTCCTGCCGTGGTCGCATCCCGTCGTTGTGGCGTCACTACTCATCTTTGGTGTCTGTTTCCCCGTGTTCTTGTACACGCAGTCGTTCGTGAGACGGCCGATCATGCCGTTGTATCTTGTGCGACACGGGCCAAGGGCGAACTTGATCTTTTCCAACTTCTTCGCGGCGCTACTGAGTAATGCTATTTTGTTCAACATGTGAGTCCTCCAACCTGAGTTTCTCTCTAGAGGATATACTGACACATCCTAGCCCCCTTTTCTTCCAAGCTGTTCTCCTGACGACGGCAACCTCCTCCGGTCTGCGCCTCGTCCTTCCCTCCGTCGTATCATCCATCTTCGGCACCGCAACCGGTTTCTTGATCACATATACCCGCCGCCTCAAATGGCCCCCCATGTCCGGCGCCGTCGGCCTCTTTGTCGGCTGCCTCTGTCTCTCTCTTATGCGCCGCGGATGGCCGTCCTGGCTGTACCTTCTCTGTCTCGTCCCCTCGGCCATCGGGCAAGGTTTCCAGTTCCCGGGCACCTTTATGGCCATCCTCGCAGCCAGCGACCAGCGGGAGCAGGCCGTCGTGACGAGCACCCTCATTCTGTGGCGTTCGCTGGGCATGGTGCTGGGCGTGGCGAGCAGTTCTCTGGTCGTGCAGAACGCGCTGGTCGGGTACCTTGACGAGTTCGTGCGCGGACCGGATAAGGAAGAGGTCATCCGCAAGGTGAGGGAAAGCGTGGAGGAGGTGGTGAAGTTGCCTACCGTGTACCGCGAGCAGGTCGTCATGAGTTACCAGGCGGCACTGAGATTGACGTTTGTGTGTTGCACGGCGATTGCATTTATTTCGGTGTGTTTGCTGGCGCCTATCAAGCTGCCCAGGTTGGGCGCACGCAAAGGAAGGGAGTGAATTTCGTATCAAGTCGAATGTTTTTGAAGCACGTAAACTGCCCAGTCTAAACCGACATATAGCGTAGCATCAGGCGGCGTTGACGGGGTCACATAATAAAAGTTCCAATTTGCCATGACCGAGCAGATTAAGCCCCCAGCCTTTTCAAACCCCAACCCATTGTATAATACGTTCTAATAGTGACCGTTCACTCCGTTCGTGCGCAGTACGTCGAGCTCTTCCTTTGTCTTGCGGTACAGTTCCTGCGCCTCGCGTTCCCTCCTGCTGACGTATCCTACTTCGTCTCTCAGGGCGCCCAGGCGTCGTTGAATAGCGACCTCTTCCGAGATGGCGAGCGTCTTGAAGCCGCTGAGGGCGTTGTTCGCCTTCTCCAGCGCCTCGGCAGCCGCACCGATCTTGTCCTTCAGCATCTTCTGCCTCTTTTGGTAGCCGCCCATATGAAGTGCGAGCTTCTTCTCGAGCTTGATGCCCTTCTCGGCTGTGGTTACGATTGAGTCTTGGATGGACTTTTTGATTTGTTAGCAATCTGACGTTGAATCATCAAAAGGCGCAAAACTTACGTCGAAGGCATCTCTCATAGCCGCCTCCTCTTCCTCTTCATCATCTCCGTAGCAACCCAGACCAAGAAGCAGCGAGTTCTTGCCGCGATTCTCGAACGACTGCTGAATCTCAGCTCGAGAAGGCCTTGGCTGCGTCTCGCTGAGGATCTGGAGGCGAGCCTCGGCAAGATCACGATCACTGATGGTGTCCAAGCGAGGTGCGACACCGCTGAGAGTTGCGTTGGGCATGGGGTACTTTGTCGCGTCGTTGGCAATCAACGCAGCAGCTTCCCTGGCGATCAGCGCCTCCGCATCGTTCTCGGCGTTGCTCGCGACGGACATCAGTGCAGACACGTCCACCTTGGTCGGTCGAGGGAGACTCTTTTGCAAGACCTGTGTCCGTCTCTGCATCTCCAGGGCCTCTTGGGCTTCTCGGTATTCGCGTTCCCTGCGATCCCTCTCCGCGGCATCCTCGACCATGATCTCATCGCTCGCATCCACTTCCTTCTGCTCCTCTGGAAGCTCGAGCTCCCACTCTGTGTCTTTGGGTTTAGGCAAAGAGGCTAAACCTTGACGCAGCTGGGTGCGCAGAGCCATGTCTCGCATCTTCACATCCCTAGGCGTGGAGGCGACCATGGTGCCGTCGTTCACGTTCAATGCGAAGCTGTCTCGGGGCGTCCTCATGGGAGTTTGACCAACACGAGCGGGCGTTTGAGCGACACCATTGGCATGCATGGGCGTAGCCATCGGGTTGGGAGTTGCGACGGCCTGCTTGCGGGGAGCGATGCCATCGAAACCCGTCGACTCCGCGCCCTCATGCAGAGGAGTATTCTCGCCACCTAATAGCGACGATTGCGTGTTGGTGAGGGCCCTGATGTTCCTGATCTCGTTGGCGATGTGGTCTTCTTGCGCCGGCGCTCGAGGTGTCCTGATAGGTGCGCTACTGTTCAACGTAGAGTACTCGCTGACCAGGCCTCTGGTCGCGTCGTTCTCACTCTCGCGCGCCATCATACTGGCCCTTTCTCCAACCATTCCCATCTTCACGATCTCCTCCAACTCGCCCTCGCCGACCTGAGGGGCCGGCAGATTCAGCGCTCTCCGTTTGCTGCTCTGCTCCGCCTCGCGGATCTTCTGCTGTTGGCCGGCCTTCATCGCCGCCTGGAACGAGGCGGACGGCGCCTCCTTCTCTTTCTTTCTCCTCTTGCTTTCGCTATCTTCATCGCCGTCGGTCTTGCGCTTGCTCGCGAGCTGCTGTTTTCTCGGGTCGAAGGCCAGACGCTGTTGCTCATTACGGGCCTCCTCTTCTGTAGTGTCGTAAAAACCAGGTGCGGCCTTCTTCTCGAAAGGAATGTCGGCATTGTAGTCCATCTGACCCTTCTTGCGGGTGACGACCTTGATGTTGATGCCAGCCGTCTTCAGTTCGCGACGCTTCTGCAGCGCCGCCAGACGGCGCGACTCCTCCTGCTGGCGTTCTCTGGCCTTGCGCTTCGCCTTCTTTCCTTGTGTGTTTGCCAGACGCGCGCGGGCCTCGCTGAGCATCTCCTTCTCGTCTTCGTCGAGGTCTATCGTGTCGGGTCGGGCGGGCTTGCTTTCGGGATCGGGGTCGACTTCGCCGGGGCGCAACCTCCTGACATCGTCGGCGCTAGGAGCCTGCGTCTCGCCGCCTTCGGGGCCGGTCAGGCCGAACTGGCTAGCTTCGCGCGCTTCGGCTTCATCGAGGAGCTTTTGGTATCGTTCGAGGCACTGGTTGGCGGTTCGGCCGACGATGGGGGCGATGGTGCGCCATTGCGTGGGCATCAGCTTGGCCAGATGCAGCAACTTCTCGTCTTCCTCCTTGCTCCATTCGATCTTCTTGATGCTGGGGTCCAGCCACTCGTTCCACCTCGCCTTGCATTGCTTTGGGGTCTTGCGCGCCAGCAGCGACGAGACACGCGCCCACTGGTTCAGGCCGTACTTGGAGACGGAGGCCTTGAGGATTTCATCCTCGATGTTGGTCCAAACACCTCCCTTGACGACACCCATTGTGATGGATGGCAGATGTAGAGCTACTGGTCTATCAATGTATCTTCGATGCCGAAGCCGTCGTGATTATCTTCCGTCGTTGGCGCCTTCGCCGTCGCGAATCGTTCCCAGGCAGACGTAAAGCTTTGGAGCAAGGCTGAAGGTGAACTTGGCTCTTGGCGCGTTATCTTAGTCAGCATTGAGATATTTTGATTGGTCCACACACAACTTCTGTCATGCAGCTTACCGAGTTCCACCGAGACTTACCGAGAGAATCGGGCAGGTGTGCTCGGCCAAGGCTAGGGCAAAGTCGATTACGACGACGAAATGGGAGGGTGCCTGGGACTCAGCAACGATTGGACCGTGCTCTGTGAAGCAGCCGCATCTACGAAGTCAAGTTATCAACCCCCTCTTTCGGTTCGGTATCGCTGCCGAGGCATAGTACCGACAGAGCGAACGCATATATCGTGCCTATCAACGACGACGTTCCATGGCTTCCATTCTTTGGCCGATTCTGCTGCACGCCGGCAACCGAGCTCTGTCGCTTCCAATGGCGGTATTGCCGTTGTCCGTGGCGTCCTTGTTCGACCTTCTTCGTCGACAGTCGCCGACCCTCGACGTCATGTTTGCTGCAGACGACGACAGCCAGCAAGGATATCGGCGGCAGTTTCCGTGATTGTTAGAGCCGCGACCATCGGCCTCTACGGTGTTACTCTCTCACTAGACAATTCTCAAGGCTTTGAAAGTGACGAGCTTTGAGCAGTTGCGTCGCAAGATGGGGCGGCTTCCGCTCGCTGCAGTCAAGTGGAGTTTACGTATTCTTCCGACTCGAACCGAGAGAGGAAGGTGAATTCTTGAAAGCGATGCCCAATTGCCATGGCCCTCACCACCGGAAACACTGGCGGAGTTTGCCGTTTGGCCATCGAGGAACCACATGGCAGACAGCACACCACACTGGAGAACGGCGACCCTACGCGGTCGGATGGTGGCAAAAAGGCCGTCAAGTAGCAGACGGGACAATCAATATCATGTTCTTTGGACCAACGAGTCGGAAACCAGAAGACGATGAGAGACGCTTTCAGACGAAACTTGGACCAGCCTAGCCTGGCAGAACAGAGTTCAACGAACAGGAACAGGGTCTGCAGACTTCTGGTGCCTTTGTTGCCACCCATGTTCGGCCTTTCAACCAACAGATGGAGTACCAGGAGTTTGGCACCGCGGGGCCGGTCCGCCGTCGGTGCTGAAACAGGCCGACCACCAAACCTTGTCGACGGGTAAAGACTGGATAATGCCGTCGTCTGCTTTTGGGGGTTGGATGACGCAAAAAAGCAAGACAAGTTACCAATTTTGGCTGCGACGTTGGGGTGTCACTGCCAGGCTCTGACTACTAATGTGTTACGTATTCTGGGTCGGCCTGACACGTATTTTTACTCCGGATTATGGTCATGATTACTTCGGAAACAGAGTGCGACGTCGATACGGTAGTCCAATGTGGGAGAGTGGCTAAAGCTTAGAAATCCAACTCCGGCCCAGCGGTCGAATCCCGGCCCAAGGTCGCTGCTGGTTGGGCGGTCTTCCCCCCGCCTAAACGATGGCCCTGACAGATCTGGACAGTGGCTGGATGCACCTGGGAAGTCATTACTGGTGTTTACCACAGTGCCCCCTTATCGGCGGCCATATTTGCGAAACTGCGTCATGGATATGCCTGGCAAACGCCAACTCATGCGCCAGCAGTCCCACGAGATTGGTTCCCACGCTTCGAGCAGTCCAGGTCCGGCAGGCACGCCGGCCAGCGTTGAGCAAACCCGTCCCAGGTAGACTCTTGTTCGTCTCGTCGTCACCCATCCTAAGATGTCCCTGTTTTGCAGGACTTCCAGAGGGACTTGCACGGAGTTTGGAGGCACATCATTGCCTATACCCTTTTTATCTGCTACCCTACAAAACATAGTACGCAAAGTGATGACAGCAGTATGATGAGCGGTAGTATCTCTGCTCGGTGCACACTACGGCTTTCGATTAGTAGCGATTGGTCTCAGAGCCACGGCCAACGCCCAACGAAACGTGGTTAGGCCGTTGCGGAGTTTGTCTCTGTCCGCTCCAATAGGAATCTTTGGCGCCGCGTTGCTCGATGCTCTGACCTGCTTGATTTCTGAATTTCTGTTTCCCGCGCGGACAATTATCCTGTAACCTGCGTACCTTAGGTAGGTGTAGTGAATGAGTGTTGCTGTGCCGTGATGTGCTATCTGTGAATTCCAGAGCTCATCGTCACTTCGTCCGGGGCTCCTCCACCTTCCCCTTCTGATCCCTACCCGCCAGTCCCAGAAGTTCCGGTATCCCAGCAGCTTTCCTGTCCACATCCCACACTTTCCCGTTATCATTCCTTGTGCTTGCACCTGCGTTCGTACCCTCCTTGCGTCCGCGTCCCCTCTGTGTCTCGTCGATTTCATCAGCGTCCACCGTTGTCCCACACGCGACTTATCTCTCAGTGTGGACAGCGGCCCCCGGTCCGCTGCAATGTAGCTCACTATTTTCTATTTCTTCTCTTGTTCTCATTCCCACCCACCGTGTCTACCTTCATGGCCATGTAAGGGAGCCTGCCCCTCGTTGCATTCCCCCGTCCAGCCCCCTCTTCTCATCTTCTCATCTTCTTCATTGTTTTTTGTTCATAATTATTCCCGGACGGCTCCTACGACAGGCCAGCTGAATAGGCTGTGTATCCCGAACCGCGATCCAACAGGAATGGCATTGTGGCACTGTCGCTTCGAATACAAATCAGCACCCCCAACGCTCAGCTCCAAGAGATAACAGAGCTTCAACATCCGACGAACCGACTTCGAAGAGGAGCAATAAAGACCCGTTGAACGATCAACACCCTCACCTTACCGACCGAAAGCTTCAAGAAGCGTCCGGAAGCTTTTTTGCGACAGCTACTTATCCTGAACTCTGGCTGCTCATCGCAAATATGTCAGCACCAAAAGATGACATTGTCGTCACCCGCGTGGATCGGAACTCGCAAAATAAGCCAATAAACGAAGCCACCGAGACGACGTCGCTCCTGAGCGCGGGCGCTTCAAGTAGCGACAACTCTTGCGAGGACACATGGCCCGGCTACGCGGATTTTGAGGGTTTGCCATGGTGGAAGACGCCATCTGTAGGACATGACCCGGCTCGGGCCGCCAGCTGCTCTTCGTTCCTTGGTGCTGACAAGTTTGCGTCAGGTTTACTGGCTTCTCATCCCATATGCGTTATTCACTCTCGCCTTTGGAGGGTCCCTCGTGCCCAAGCTGAATCTGTATGTTGTGATTCTATCGTGAAAGTGGAGAGGCTGTTGTAGCAGTTGCTAATACCGTGCGGCGCAGAATCGTGGACTTGGTATGCCAGAGGCATTTCGCAGACGAGACCGTCCTGGACCCGGCTTTTGCGTTCACGCCTGTGGTCCTCGGAGCGGATAACCCGCAATGCTTCATACCGGAAGTGAAGAAGCGGGTGTCAATGTTCACTCTGGCCATCAACCTGACCACTGGAATATTGTCTGCCATTACTGCACCTAAGCTTGGTCACTTGTCGGACAGGTACGGCCGCACGAAGCTATTGGCTTTGGCATCTGTCGGCGGTGTTGTCGCCGAATTGGCTGTGATTCTTTGCGCCAATTTTCCCTGGACGTTCCATTACAACTGGCTGCTCGTTGGAGCTGTTGCTGACGGAATTACCGGTTCCTTCACGGCGGGCAGCGTTCTGATCAACTCGTATACAAGCGACTGCACCCCGCCATCCAAGCGCGGCGTACGTATTGGTTATCTTCATGCCTGTTTGTTCACTGGTCTCGCCTTTGGACCACTCCTGGCCGGATACTTCGTCACCTGGACAGGCAGCTTGCTCTCAGTCTTTTACGTCACAGCATGCTGTCACATTACATTCATCTTCTTCGTTGGTCTCGTTGTACCTGAGTCCCTCAGCATCAAGCGCCAGCTGCGCGCTCGCGAGAAGCACGACAGGGAACAAGAAATTCTGGCCGATGACAAATCCAAATGGGCTACCCTCAGAGCAAACAACCCGTTGGCGCCACTGAGGATGCTATATCCCAGGGGACCTGGTACATCGTCCCGGCTGCGCTTGAACCTGCTCGCTCTCTCGTTCACCGATATGATTCTCCTCGGCGCAGCCATGAGCGCGGGCACCGTTCTTCTGCTGTACTCCGAATCTCCCGAGACGTGGGGCTGGGGTACCTTGGAAAGCTCGCGCTTCATCTCGGCCGTCTCCTTCATTCGCGTTCTTGCGCTGCTCATCGTCTTGCCAACGCTCAACTACGTCTTCCGCGACAGACCCGCTGCGTACCGCCGTAGGGTCTCGGGTGTTTCCATCGTGGAGTCAAACAATGGCGCCGATGCCGTCGATACCTGGATTCTTCGGTTCGCGCTGTTGTCGGATGTCACTGGTGCGCTGGGGTACCTGTTTGCCAGGACCGAGGCGGTCTTTGTGGTGTCGGGCATGGTCACCGCTTTTGGTGGTCTTGGTAGCGCCACGATTCAGGCTGCCATCACGAAGCACGTTCCTGCGGACCAAGTCGGACAACTGCTGGGCGCCATTGGTGTTTTACATTCGCTCGCAAGAGTCCTCGGTCCCATTGCGTTTAACACGCTCTATTACTCGACGGTCGGCACGTTTGACCAAGCCATCTTTGTGCTTCTGTCCGCTCTGTTCGGACTGGCATTGGTAGCCAGCTTCATAGTCAAGCCCAACGGTAAGGAATCTAGCTCATTCACTCGAATCCTGTGCTAACGGTCATAGTCTTTCTCGAGGACACATACGAGCCGGTTGACACCTCACCACCGACTAACGCGAGCGCTGAGGCATTGGCTGAAGCTGTTATGGAAGATGAGTTGATACCCAACAACTGAGACTTTGGCTGGTGGAGTGGTGTACGTTGAGCTGTCGCTTTATCAATCGGATGATACAGGGGGTGATATTATACCTAGAACATAGACGTAAGCGCCATGTGCGCCGAAGGGTTGGAGAGAGGAAGCCTTGCTTAGAACGGCGGCTTTTGACTGCCTAGATACGAGAGTATCGTTGATACCACAAATACACTTTTCTTGAGTTTACTTTGATGCATGTCTAGCATTTCAATCCCGGATCATGCAAACACCTTTTTTTACATTGTCAATGTCGTAGTAACGTGGTGGTATGACATTGGCTGTTGTTTGCTTGAACCCCCCGGCGTTGCATTTAACTGTGTTTGGGTTCATGTGCAATGAAAGCGTCTTCTGAGTAGTTGAAGATGCCACTGACTTCTTCGTGTTTAACTTTCCATCTTCTTCTGAAGCAGAATAGCGAGTAATTTCCATTATGCTGCATGCTACTGCGGTGCGGGACTGAACTCATACCTCGCAAAAGCTTTACGTCTTCACCCAAGCATAGCATACGGTCCTTGCAAGAGCAACCGTCTAGTTTATCTCGCGACGTTTTCCCGGCCATGTCCCAGCCCGCCAGAGAGCAACACGAAAAACAACCCTCCCAGACCCGTTCCGCAGTTGGACTTGCACTCGCTTCGACGGTGGGCACTAGGCGTATCAGAGCCTGCGCAACACGCACATTGTCTTCAATAGACTCCACGAAGGAGCGCGGCTGACGAACTGGCTGAACGAGTGCTTCGTGACCAGGCGTAACAGGCTCTCACCTGTCGTAGTGTATATAATCTGTAGATAGATCGACGGAGTGATGAACCGACAGCGAGGGGTGCTGTTGGTGAGATTGATCCTGGGGCGGGAACTATCTTGGCGTTTGAAGAGATTAGTTTGAATAATTGGGGCGGGAGGACATTGTTCGGGTGCCGAAGTATGGGGGCTATCAGACTGTCAGGACTTGGTAGTTGAGCGTTTGGGTGAGATTCATGAAAAATACGAAGACGTGTGATTCTCTTCCTTTGCGTCTACTTTGTACACTGTGAGTCCGAGTGAGCGACTATGATCCGTGCGCCCGATATTCCCGGAGAGGGCCGACGTCCTCTCGGAGCCGAGTCGGGCCGAAGCCGGACCACAAACTATCCAAGCCACCTCCTGCCAAACCCCAACATCGCCCGGAGTTGCTGTCAAAAGCTTAAAGGAAGCCTCATGTCGTGTCTAAGACTTTCATGGACAGCAAAATCGCAAAAGACAATGGACATATTCCGATACCGGGAGTCGAACCCGGGACTCTCCGGAAGTTCGCATGAAAGCGGAGTATGCTAACCGTTACACCATATCGGAATTTGTTGAAATGAATGGCCAAACGTTTACTCTAATCGCGTAGGTGTCCATGCCTGTGCATGGGGTGGAGAGTCTCGCAAGCCTCGGCCAGCCGTTCCTCTCAGCTGCAGCAAGTCTCCAAAAAGTTGTTCAAGTCACCAGATCATTATCCTACGCGTCGAAGACTGAGAAGTTTTTGATTTCGATTAATACAATGCAGCTTTCGGAATGAATAACTTATTATCTTCGCAATCACAGCTACGATGTCTTGTTCTATCGTCTGTCACTAGTCCGCGACGTCCTTGTTGGGGACATATTTTGTAGCAAATAAGAGGACGAGTTAATTTCGAACAATTTGTTAAGTTTACGTCTTTGCTCTTTTGAGAGGCATAGTTGACAACTCGACTATAGCATTATCGCCCGTCCGAAGTGAGGGTGTCGTTGCCCCGAAGAAGGGATGGGAGCGTTGCCTGAGCGAAGTGAGGATAATAATCGCCCGGGTAAGGCGATATTGGTGTTTCCGGGAGCGAGTGAGAGTTCTGAAGCTAAGAGGTAATGTTGGCAAATCGTTTCCAGACTGTCCCTTCGAGCTTGGGTATAGAATCACTAACAAAGCAGGTTTATTCATCAAAAGCGTACAAGTGCCAACAGCCTCAGCACATCTTTGGCAATGCATCTACCTCTTTACATCATTGCCACCCTCGCCACCCCCTCAACAGCCTTCAGAGTCCTCGATTGCGCAACTGACGGCGTCTATGCAGCCTGTTATGACGAGCCAGGCAATGAGGTCCACGTTAAAGACCCCAAACCACCATCTTGGCCGGCATCGTCTCGGTCACCCCTCAGAAGCGAGCGGTGACTAAGCCTGGCGTCTCCCGGGCCCGCTGCTCCTCGCCCCCCAGCGAGCTCATCGAGCGCGCGGCTTCAGTGTAGTGCTGCTGTGGCAACCACTTGAACGACATCGACTGTGACGGCGCCGTCCAACAGATCAAGGACGGACTCCCAGGCTCGGCCGGACAGGCTGATATGGGATCCCGGCCCACCCTCGCGCGTTACGTGCTCCGCGGCAATGTTGGTGTGTCTTTTTGCAATCGCCTTAGGTCCGGCAGCGGCCGGTTTAAGGTTAGCAACTTCATTACGTCTATTACGCGCGTGCTTGACGTTAGGCACACGAATAACGATCCCATGTGTAGGTCTGTCGTTTACCCTGCAATAATTTTAAAGAGTTGTTCCCGTCTCTTAATACTCGCGTAAGAGTTGATTCTAAATCTGAGGCCGGTGGCTGAAATCAAGTTCTGTTCCTTTTTTTTTTCTTTTCCCCCTACTTTTCTCCTTTCTTCCCCTCTGATGATCCGTCCAACGACTTGGTAGAGCGCTGGCTGCTGTATCTGCCTTTTGAGCCTGATACTACATTGGAGGACTCTGGTGGACCTAGGAGAATGAACCGAGATCAATATCACTGCTAATTTATTCTAAACCTTTGCTCTAGTGTCAGCGCAGGCAGCGACGCCACGAGAACCTACAAACGGAGGAATCTATGCAGTGCCAGATTTCAAAAAACAATATCAGTTGTAGAACATTACGGGCGGATCGCGAATGGCTACACTGACGAGCCTTCTTTGAACGCCATTCGTCACATTTGATTGACAGATATTCGATGCCTTCAATCCAAAACTGCAGTGTAAGCGGTAGTAGAGCAATTTTTGTAGCTTGCAAACACCTTGATTCGGCCTGTGTTGTTAAGGCAGAAGAAAAAGTCCGTCATATCGTCCCTGTGTGGCCTTGAGTCAGTCTCTGTAGATCAGGTTCCATTCGGAGCACCAATTTGTTGCTTTCGCACTTGAAGAGGACAAGCCACAGCTGTAGGTTGCAGGTATGATCGCTTCAATGTTCGGTTGAAATTCTTAAGCCATCCTCCGTTGTTTAGAAACATTGGCATTTACTTGAATGAATCACCCGTTTTCTCCATCACTGCCACCACCCAGCAAGGAATTCTTGTGTTTAACCTCTTCATTTCTATAAACTCAAAATCATGATTCCTTCGGCTTGAAGACAATCATGCGCCCTTTATGTGGCCGTGTCGCAGCTTTTATCTGGCATTCCGAGCAGGAGTAATGCAGGTCTACACACCATCCCACCATGCCCGGGACAGCAAGAGCGAAGAACAGGATGCCGGTTACGGTGCGAATGAAACTGTATTGGGATTAAGTTTCTCTTCCAGGTCGCTTGTCAGAGATAGGTATGTATGCGGCTTACAGCTGCTTGTATTTCCCCGTCTTAGCGACTGTGGTCTTAGTGCGTTGCTTGCAAAATGGACAGTCGATTGTCTGCGGCTTATCGCCGTTCAGCTCTGCTATGGGTTGGTTTTCAGTTTCCGGATTCCCTGAACCGGGGTTATTAACGCGGCTTATTCTTTTTTTCTCAATCTCTGGGCTCGAATCTTGCAACGTCGTTGCTGTTGAGTTCCTCTCCGCCTTGGCTTCTAGGCCTGTATGCGTTGGAGCTAGCGAGGCGACCGGTGGTCCAGCTTTTGACGAAGGCAGCATGATATGCAGTTGGGGGAACGAGAACATAGATAGTCTGGAACAGGTAAGAGCAGAATTCTCTTCTTACTCAAAAGAGGATATGAATGATTTATACTAGAGCCTATATGCTGGTTGTTAAAATGCTTCCTTGTGTCTCTTGTTTGGTATGCTATAACCCGTACTAAAGTAGGTGTATATTGCGGCATAGTAGAGGCGATTGGGCTTGGCAGACGTCGTGTTCCAAGCTATGCCCTATCAAAATGACTCTGACACACCCTTAGTTGTACTACGCAACAGAAGTCGGGCGGCTACGCGTTTCTAGGCGGCTGCGCCTTTCCAAGGCGCAGCTCACAGATAACCCAGTAGGAGCCCGTGTGACGACATCTGATATGTAAAAGCTACGAGTTTTCGGCACAGACTCATAAGTTACAGTAATACAGTGGCTTCGATTTCACACAAGTTGTAGGCCCAGCGTAAATGATAGGACGGTCGACTGGAAATGTTTTAAGCTATCCATGGATGGATGAATGTGTGGTACCCCTACTTCGATAAGTAAGAAATGAAAGAGTAAAGCAAATCTAGAGAATAGCTAGTCCATAACCTATATCTAATTAAATAAATAGACCCTGATGCTACCACGATAGTTGATGGCTGTGTAACCAAATCCGTTGTTGCTTATTCTGAGAAGTTTAGCTGGGTTGAAGTCTCTGTTGCAGGTCTAGTCTCCAGAGGAGTAGCCACCGCCATAGACCTGAAAAGAGGTAATGTTAGCTCGAGCGCCCATGATTCACATATCTAAGGAGATGTATACATAGATGATGACTGGTAACTTGGGCTTGTTTTTGCTGAATGTAGCTGTCGGTGAAATGACGTCGAGAAAAAGGTAGTCTTCGATAGTCTTCGTGAAGTCGTTGGATATGAGAGACCAATTTCCCGAAGACTGAGGACAGACTCGGCCAACGCTTCCGTTTTCGGACATTGGTGCTCTACGGGCAAACGGAATCGAAGGTCTCCGATTGGCGGCGCCGAGTGACGAAGATTTGAAAAGTTGTAGTAACCGCCGGTTTCCTAAATTGGCATTAAAAATTTGTTACGTACAGGCTCTGAATTATTCCACTCACGTTGAGACTGTTCGCCCGATATGCTGCCTGTTGTGGAGTCAAATTTCAATACTGAGACGGTTTCGTTGTTGCGTGCCAGAAGAGACTCACATAGTCAAGATGTACCACTGGAGGCTTGCTTATTCCAGTCGATAGGGCACAAGTCATGAATAAAACGGCCGAGAGCGAAAAATGCATCTTTGGAAGGTTCGTGTGATGAGAGAGGAAATGTCTCCGGTTGAATGTTGTGGTAGACACGTATGAGAAATATGCAAGAGATCCTGGAGAAGCTTAATACAGTTGCTTTCCATCAAGTACATATTCACTGCTGGAAATGCTACCCCGGCGTTCAACGATCGCTTAGACTGATATTGATCGTATAACGCCCTCGAAAAAGAAAAAAAGCCTGATACGTATCCTAGACCTCTGAATCCTTCGGTTAGGATCTGAAAATCACGACGTATTCCGAATCGGGGAAGGTTTACGGAGAGGAAGCCACTAGTCGTATTTTTCACAAGCAAAGGCGTCAAAATATGCAGCCCTACGATGGGTGAAGACCCTAAATGGAGACGTTGAATTTGACGCCACATTTGGGCGATCTTGACTGGACTCCCTATTCTCCACCTAGCTTGTGATCAAAGTGATAATGGCAACTAGTCAAGGCTGATTTACATCCACGGAGAACGATAAGTAGCGTTGACGCTGAGTCTATTTCAGCCCTGTTATTTCGTTATCCTGCCCGACTGCTCGGCTAGCTCCAATTCTAAGGCTAATTAGTAATTCTTCCCTTTTTGTCATCATGGCCCTAGTGCCAGCCAAGACGTCAAACATGAAAAGATAGAGGAGTCAAGACTACGACATAGGCACAGTTGAACGGAAAAACTGCCTCGTATCATTACTCGTGGGATCACAGAATGTTTACCCTTTAGAAGGCGTCAACTGTGCAAAACATTGTATGTCATGGTCACAGGCACGTCACTTCTCTTTCGGGGATTGTGTTTTCAATTCATCCACTTTTAGCTTCGACCAGGTGCCGAGCTTTCTTAAACGATTTTGATAGGTTTTCTCCATGTTATAAGAATCCTCTCCACGAAAGCGCAATCAGATTGCAGAGGCCATTATTATAAACTAGTACGGTGCAGAGTAATAGAGTTAGTATAGTTAGGGGTAGCTAAGGTTAAATATTCTTCTCTAGCCCTCTAGTTTACTAAGTAAGGGCTAGAGGGCTTATTTAGTAGTTACCTAGTACCTCCTTATATCTCCTAACTCTTATAGACTTCTCTACTTAGCTTACTAAGCTCTTTTCTTTATAATATTATCCTAGCTTATAATATAATCCCCCCTTTCTAAACTAATTTACTCTTAGACTAGTTTATTTAATAGTTACTTAAAGAATATTTAATACCTTCTTATAAGACTTTATAACTTTTAGTTTTTATAAGTTAAGAATTTAATATCTCTTATTTTAATTATATAACTCTTCTTTAAATAGCTAAGTAGCTTAGAAGAGTAGTTAACTAATAATAGGGTACTTATCCTCTACTTTAAATACTCTTATAGCTCTTATACCTAGGTATTTAGGGACTTTATAGCTTAGAGGAGTAATAAGCTAGTAATAGAGCTAATACCCTTACTCTAACTACTCTTATAGCTTTATTTAATAAGTCTAGGACTATTTAGTAGTTATTTAAATAGTTATAGCTAAGCCTCCTTATAAGAGTTACTCCTTCTTTTATAAGGTTATATTAAAATATATTATTATTTAAGCTTATTTTTATTACTTTAAATTTACCTTCTAAATTATTATATTTTCTACTTATTATTATATTTTTAGCCCCTTTATAGGTTTAATAAGGGTATTCTCCCCCTAGGGATAAAGAAAGCTTTTATTATAATATAAGGGGCTACTAGTTATTATCTAGTAACTACTTAGTACCTCTCTATATATAATAAAATTAAATAAAGTTAGATAATATAATAATCTAGAGATTATTCTCCTTTTAGCTATATAAAAAGCTAGTTTTAATATTAAGTTTAAAATATATAAATATTATTTAAAATTTTACTTTATTAAAATCTCTCTTTCTTACTTCTTTAGATTTATAATATTATTATTACTACTAATAACTTATTATTAGCCTCCTACTCCCTTACTAATAACTTTATATTAATTATTATATAAAGAATTTATTATTATATTATCCTTTACTACTAATATTACTAATACTATTAGTAAAGCTCCCCTCCTTATTATAGGTATACTCTAGGGGTATCCCTATTACTAGTACCTCCTAGCTATAGCGAAGTAGGAGCCTCCTAAGGAGGATCTCCTTAATATTAAGCTCCTTATAAGCTTAGTTCTCTATTTTAAAAGTAATAATAAGCTCCTAGTTCTTATCTAATACTTATCTAATACTTATTTAATACTTTACTAGTTTTAGGTTTTAAGTTTATTACTAGTTTATTTATTTCTTAGACGCTTTTACTAAATATAAGTATTATATTGAGATAAGTAATAATAAGGCTTATATTATTATAAGTTTTACTTAATATTTTCTATTTCTTATTTACTAACTTACTATAAGCTACTTAATATATAATAAGTATTACTAATAAGATTAAACGCCTTATAAATAAAGCTAGTTTTACGCTTAACTTTTAGGTATAGTATATTAAGAATAAGGTAAATCCCTAGTACTTCCCTAGTACTTTACTACTAATATCTAATTATATTTAAGAGGAGATCCTTACTACCTAGCTTATAATTAAAAAAGCCCTCTAAGTTAAAAAGAATAAGGCTATTATAATACTTAAGAAGTATAAGGCTAAGGAGGCTAAGATCTCTATAGAGATAAAGAACTACTAAGTAGTTACTTTAGAAAATATAGCTAGGTATTAATAATACCTTACTAAGGAAGCTAAGAAGTAAACTAAGTTATTATATAAATAATATAAGGAGCTCTATTACTATTACCTAGAGATAGAGTAGCTAGTTAATAAGTAGCTAGAGATATAGGATATATAAGCTAAGTATACTAAGGAGGTAAATAAAGCTTATAATAAGGTAGTAAGTTAACCTAATCTATACTAGTACCTTATTAATACTCCTCTAGTTAGTATTTTTAACTTAAAGTAGTATTATAAGGTTTTAATTACTCTATTTATTACCCTATTTATTTATTTAGGAGATAATAATATTAAGGGGGATATAACTAGTCTTAGGGAGGAGGGTATTAGTACCTAGTAGATATAAAATTTTTAAAAGCGCCCCTAGTAAGCTATTAATAACCTCTAGGTAATATATAGTAGAAAGGGCTAGAACCGATACGAACTAGAAAGATAATAAATAATATAGCTCTACCTATAAATAGGTAAGAATATTAAGAGTAGGCTTAAAAGATATATAGAATAATTCGTAGATCTAATTAAAAGAGATTATCTAAATTAAGTATAGATTTACTAAGAAAATACTAAGAAACGAGGTATAGGGTTATTAAAGTACTAATTATAATAATATCTATACTATCCTTAAGTCTACTACGCTCCTCTCTTCTATACTCTACTCTATAGTTCTCTTATAATAAGTCTATATACTAAGGGAGTTTTCTAAAAGTTATATAACTAAGTCTATCTTATCTTATTCTAATTATCCCTTTAAGACTCTTTATAATATTATAAAAGAGAGTCTTAAAAAATAAATAAAACTACTTTATAGAAATAATAAATAAACTCTATTTATAAATCTAATCTATTAATAATATCTTCTAGGCGGGTAATCTTATTATTAAGAAGGTCCCTTAGGTTTAACTATCTTCTACTATAGGTTATATCTTAATAATAGCTTTACTACCTCTTCCTCTTTATTATACTCCTTATCTTACTCTAATTCTTAGTATAGTTAAAACTACCTACCTTATTATACTAGGTATAAGAAGTTATAATAATATACTCCTTTAGATATATTCTACTCAATCTAATCCTATTAGTTAACTCTCTACTAGATATAGTCTATATAGCTATAGTTATACTTATTTAAAAGACTAGGCCTCTTAAGATATAATAATATATCTATAAGTATAGTTCTTAGGTATAGCTTAATAGTTATATTATAACTTAGTATCTATAAGACCTATAATTAAAGCTAATATCTAAGGTATTTAAGCTTATTATCTAGTATTTTAAATAAAGTAGACCTAGATAATATTAATAATCTATAAATAGGTTAAGGAATATCTATTATAAGAGATAGTATAATATTATTATTATTTCTAAAGTCTATTATATTATTATATATAAGTAAAGGAGTAGGAGGGTATAAAGGGAAGAAAGGTATTTTCTTAAAGTCTTCTTAGCTTAATAGGATATCTTATAAAGCTATATTACTATTAATAGTTAGGTTATAGAACTCTATAGTAATTATAGATATATATCGAGTAACTAAGGGGATTTTAGAGTTAGAGAATAATATACTATTACTTAAGGTTATATTACTAAAACGTAGAGATAGTAATCCTTCTTAAATTAGAGCTCTAGCCTATTTAATATATTAGAGGCTATATATAAATCTATCCCTCTACTAAACTAAATTAACTATATAAGTATTAATTAATAAGAGCTTTTAGAGTTATAGAGGGGCTCCTATCTTATAATATTATATATTAAGGTCTTATATAGCCTTAATAAAACGCTAATTACTATTCTAGTCCTATATAGAGTTATAATAGAAGTAGTAGCTAGTTAACTAGTTTATAAAAATCGCAGCCTAGTAATAATTACTATAGTTTAGTAGAAAGAAAGCCCTAGTAATATCCTAGAGATTTTTCGCCTCTACTCTTTTAAGCTCTATAGAAGCCTTATTAATTTCTTTCCTAGGTTACTAGGCTAGCTTATAGATTAGGATATAGATACTACGAGGGTAGCCTTTAATTATTAATATAAAAAGGGCTATAACCTCTAAATTATCTAACTCCTCTTATCTTATTAGCTTCCCTTATATATTATAAAGGTCTAATACATATTCTACCTAGGCTAAAGTTATTAAGCTCGGAATTACGCCGCAGCCCCTTTATAAAAAGACTATAACAAATTCAACTAGTTCGCAGGCATAATTCGGGAAACACTATATAAGCATTTTAACCTATACCCTCTACTAGTTAAGGAAAATAATATAGGAACCCTATATATTCCTACTACTCGTAAGTAAACCCTCTAAATATTATAAAGTCGGATGCGCGCTATACTAGGGCTAATTATATTAGAGCTAAATAGGCTACTAAGGCTCTTATAGCAACGCCCTCGCTAAACCTTCTAGCAAGGTGCTATAAAAGCTACTATATAAGATAACTCCTTAACCTAAAAG
>JAVHLU010002172.1:0-20758 GCA_036785755.1 Colletotrichum ledebouriae
ATAAGGGGAAGTAGGGTTACTAGTAAGCTCTAGGCCCTTAATAGGGGATATAAGTGCTTATTTCGCTTATATATAGTACTTTAGCGCTAACCTATACTATAGATCTACCCCCTCGAAGTAGCGAAGTTACCCTTAATTATTTACCCTCTAATTATTTTTGGTAAACTATCACGCCCTTAGGTATGATGGGCAGTTACGTTTGCTAGTTCCCTAATGCACAGATGGAGAGTGCGCCATGATGTTGGGGCGCGCTGGCACTCAGGCTAATGAACGACATCCACTCCCCGGCAGCTGTGGCCATGATTCGTCGATTAAAAGTCTTGAATTTTTCAGGTGCAGGCAACGTGCTGGACAGGCAACGTGGAGGTCCTTCCAGATTTTCACAAACCCGTATGCACGGGCACAGCTGCTCTTGCCCTGTGCATGCGGATAATATCGCAGGCGGGGCGATACGCGATTCGCTGTAAGAAATTGGGTCAATTCTCTGGAGTGTAGCGCGGCAGTCCATTGCCGCAAATGACCGACTCCGAACAGAACAATGGTACCTTATCGGAAGCTGCAGTTTCCAGAAACAGAATCCATCCGACCTCGACGTTCGTGACAGGTGAGCGACGATCAACGGCGTGGACACTCACCTGAAGAAAGACGAGTCGAATCGGCCCCCACAACTTCAGGCGCAGTCGGACATTGGAACGCAATGCTCTCCCCCATAAAGTGACAGTCGGGGGCCACCTCCATCCACCCAGCGACCACGTTCGACCTCCCACGTTCGCGAGCACGACAACCAACCAGGGGGGACGGACAACGGACCCCTCCAGATGCGGGCATGAGAATGGTCATCTCCCGCTCACCGTCGTCGGGTCGTCTTTTGCCTTCTTTTGCCTTGGGAGCCAAACAATATTCCATCTGACGTGCTGCCCGTTCCAGCCCGCCGCCAATCAACCGCTAAAGACGCTCATCCCTCGTTGCAACCCTGTCGAGACTGTACAGTTCTAGACCACGAATTGGCATGTTCTGCTTGGCTCGCTTCTTCCTTTTCTTTTGTCCTTCATCTTCCTGACTATTGGCATCCTGGGGCACATGCCGCAGCGTGGCACCGAGTATCTCGCTCACTGCATTCCGAGTTGCGTCGTATCGGCCGTTGCGGTCACCGCCTGGGAAATGCGACCAGACCTTTCCGCGAGAGGCCGGTTGGTTGGCCGGTTGCGCCGACAATAAGGTTGTTTCTCCTCGGTGCCGCATCACAATCACCCAGATAATACCGCAAGAAAAGTCAGTCTCTGCGACCTTCCCAGCACGGCCGACTGCTTTTTTTTGGGCGGATCCAATCCGCAGTCCGGGAACTGTAGCTGTCAAGCTTCGTTTCCAAGGTTGGTTCCTTGGACTCACTTCGGTACACTGCACTTCCCCTTCCGTGTCTCCATGTGTGGTGCATCGCAAACAAGTGGACCAGAAGATGGAAGTCACTTCCCCCGCTAGATTGGTGATACGATACTTCTGGCGAAATATTGACTCTTGCAGCTGAGTGGCTTGACGCCAAATCTCCTCCCCCCCAGTTCCTTCCCTCTAGCGTGATGCCTCACCCCTGCCTCCCTGCCTCCCTGCCTCCCTGCTCCGCCCCTGTCCCCTGCCAAGGGGGCCCGATTCTTTCGCGGACTTGGACCTGGACCTGGGCCACGCTCACGAACCAGTCCAAGTTCTTCCTCAATCGCAGTGGTGGTAGTGGACAGGGCCTGCCCGGTGCGTGTGCAGGTCCCAGGTGAGGGTGCAGAGGCAGTCAAGGTCCGGGTTTTGGCATCTTTGTACGCTCGACAACGGAATTATCCCCAACTCCATTCTGGATGGGCAATACGACCCAGCCCACTCCGGCTGCCGTCCATGCATCATCCATCGTCTGCAACTCACTGAAGACGCGTGCTTCCTGCTTTTGGGCCCCCAAGTTCCTAGTGGTAAACGGCCGTCAATGGCCTTCCCCTGGACCCCTGATCCCCTGTGCCTCCTACCACGCGAGCGAGCCAAGCCAATCCAATATTGCTTGCTTTTCCCCCATCCCGTCTCTTCATCGCCCTCCTTCTTAACCTCTCCCCTCCCCTAGCCAACTCCTGGGGTCGCCGCCGCCTCCCAAGAGCCTCAGCTGCTTCCCGTCGCCAATCTTCCAAGCTGACAGAGCTGCTCGATCCGACGATACTACGGAAAACTCTTCGACCGGCTACCGCCTAATACCGCACTCCTTCGATGAAAGGTGAATAATCGCGCGACGACAGCTGGGTATCGAAGGGACGCGATCGCCTGCATCACAACCCCGATACGCACTTGACTCCTTCATTGGTGTCGACATCTGGCGGAACCACTCGTTTACCCGTCTACGTCCGAATCACCTCTCCGGCTGTCAGCGAACGTCGACACAGACCAGCTGTACAATCCCTCCACCTCGGTGCAAGCAGTGGAGTGGTGGTATTCTTTTTTCCTTGGTGCCATTATATCCACCGTCGCGTGCGTGATCTGGTAGATCACCTAGTCTCGACGCTGATCAACGTGGGGTTCTCCAGCGAAACCCACAGAAACGCTGCCCAGTCACTGCTTCGTCGACTACAGGATTATGTCCCATACCTCACACCTGCGTCCCGCAGCATCTCATTGATGGCTTCTAAGCCTCTCATAATGTCTTCACCACGCTCACTATGGCTCATCCTCTTTCTCACCATCGCCACATTGGTCTCGGCCACCTCCGAATCTCTTCCTGAAGCCCTTCCCGCTCAGATCACGGCCCCGGCTATCATGCCTCCCCTGGACGCCCTCATCGTCGACGAACGTACCCCGATCATGGTCAAGGGCAAGTGGACAATGTTGCCGTACAGAGACGAACTCAAGAAGCGCGACGACACCATTGCGCCGACAGCGACGGTCATTGAGAAGGTCAAGGCGACAGATGGTCCCACGACAATGGCCATCTCTGTCACGGCTCCCGCCGCCACGGTCGAGGCCGCTTCGCCGTTGCCTTTACCTTTCGACACCAGTCTCGCCTTCAACTTCACCAGCAATGACGGCGCCTCGTGCCCGCGCTTCATCAACGGACTTCTCACCAACCAAAACTTCAAAAAGTGCTATCCGCTCTCCATGCTGCTTCAGGTAAGTTTGACGGGCCCCCGACGCATAACGTATACTGACAAGTCCAGGGTTCGAGGTCCTTCTTCGAGGCCGAAAAGCAGCTCTTGAGCATTGTGAAAGTCCTTGACGCCACCTGCAGCGCTGACGTCGGGTTTTGCACTTCGTACCTCAATGGCGTCGCCGGCAACCTCACCATGGACGCTAACTGCGGCTCCGACTTTCACAGCGGTAACCCCATCGTCATGCAAGCCTACCTCGGTCTCAAGTCGTATGAGATGCTATACAAGGCAACCTGTCTCACCGACCCCGAGACCTCCATGTACTGCTTCGCCAACGCCGTCACCAACCTCACCACGCCCTCCAACGTCTACTTCTACTACCTCCCGCTCAACATGACTCTCCCCGCCAGCGCAAACCCCACCTGCGGATCCTGCCTCAAACGCACCATGGAAATCTATCAGACTTTTACATCCAATCGCAAACTCGCCATCTCGTCGACGTATACAGACGCCGCGAAGCAGGTCAACACGATGTGTGGGCCGGACTACGTCAACGACACGCTGCAAGTGTCTGTCAGCTTGGCAGGCCTGTCGATACCATGCTGGGCCCTCACAACAGCTGCGATAGCGCTGGCAACGGCTTTCAACCTGTAGAAAGCGGTTGACGAAGCAGCGAGCGTAGCCTGCACGGATGTTATGAGTCACGTTTAGATTTTGATTTTCCAGCGAGCGCCTTGATACCCAAACGTTCTTTCTACCATTCTTAATTCCGCCCACGGGCCTCGACCCGATTTATCGCTCGGGAATTCCACTACATCTTTATTATTCTTTACACTATGGTTCGGCATGGGAAGTCGAAGCCAAGGGATGGCGGCTCACTGATTGGACTGGGCGGATGGCACGTTTGCTCATGCAACGACTGGCTGGGAGATCTACAAAGCCGCGTACCTACTGTAGGCATCCGATGCGGAACGAATCTTAATCTTTGCTTAGTGCGACGTTGAATATATTCTCGTAGACATTTTGGAGAGAGGGCGGATTATCTTGTGGAGTGAGAGAGGAGACGAGTACGACCTAGCGCGGTCGTTTCAATACAAATCGTAGCAATCACGTCGGTCTTTTGGTGATGACTTGTTGCTGGTCGTGCGAGTCTGGTGGCTGTTATAGTTTGCAGGCCGCTCCAGGTGGGTTTAAATTGCCGTGAAGGGCAATTCTGTCCCGTCGTTGTGCCGCGCGATGCAGATTTATGTAAGCCACCCGTTGCAGATATAGTCCAATCGAGTTTGTGCGACGGCGATCCGGCCAAACGTGCAGATCCAAAGGCTACCTAATCCGTTACAAGTGGAGTCTGGTGGCTGCTCTCTTGCCCACTACGCATCGATCTCGAGATAATCCAACCAAAGCATCTGTGAAAACCCTCCTGAGTTGGTCTGAAATTAGGCAGACGATCAGTTACATAACTGCGTTGAACGCCAGCCCTTGACTTGGGCTTGCCTTTTTACTTCGCTTGAGAACTTACCTCATGGTCCCACATACATATACTCTTGAGCTCACACATATCTGAGGCACTAAAGTTGTCCACGTATGTATGCCCTTGCAGTCAACCAATGGGCGGGAGCATAAAATTTGTTGGCAAGGTAGCAGAGCTCGACCCGTACTGAAGCATAGACAAGGGTGTCATTGTGAAATCTGGTTCATATTGAATAACCCTTCTAGCTCAGAGTCTTACGACGGCAGGGTACGCACCATGAGTCGCCAATTCCTTGTCATCAAGGGCAAACTGCACTGGCAACTTGGTTTGACCTGTGAGTTGAGCGTAGGCCACAGGCTGTGAAACATCCCCGACATTCGCCTGGAAGACACGAAATGAGACTCAAAGTTACAAGATTTTCCTAAGAGAAAACATCGAGATTCTCCAATCTCATCCTACAACCTGCCATTCCGCAAACCGGCCCTCATCTCGCGTTGGTCTTTAAGGCGCCTCTGAACCACCTTCCATGGATGAATCCCGTCGGCATACCCAATGAACGGCGCCCCAACTCCGTATCCCAGCATGTCTACGAGTCTTCGTGGCATTGCTTCCAGCTTCTCCCACTCTACAGCAAGGATTTGGTTCTCCAGCGGCCGTATCCATGGCTGACAGTACTGTACGGTCATCGACCTGCGTTCCTTGTCGGACGTATTTTGCCCGGCCCCATGCCAAAGAGTGCCGACGAAGAATACCGCGCTGCCCCGAGACATGATGACGGGAACGGCATCTTCTCGGCGCGGAGCCTGGTCATCCCTGTCGCCCCATTTGTGAGAGCCAGGAATCACGACCGTGGCGCCGTTGGTTGCGGTGAAGTCGTCTATCGCGATCATCACACCCTTTCATCACTTGATGTCAGCAGATGCCGCACACTCGGAGAGAATGCTGCGTACCGTCCCGAATGGTCGATGAGGCCGCGGTATCGTGACGAAACCATCATCGTGGTGGAGCATCTGTGGCGCCTCCCCGGGCTGGATGTAGACGCTGTGAAACGAGTTGAGAAGAAAGTTTGAGTCGAGGAAGTGGTTATTCAATGCCAAGAGCGTCGGATGGATCGGGAACTTCTGAAATACCGAAGACTTGTTCAGCAGAGCATAGATGCGCTTGGTGTTGAGGCCTTCAAAGTTGTTGCGGCCGGCTCGATCACCGCCGGCGGGTCCAGCAGACGCAGCGTCCAAAGCTAGACGGACGAGCTCCTGGTGTGCTTCTTCCAGCTCTGCGTCTGTGAATGCGTCCGGAATAATAACGTAACCGTGCTCTTCGACATGGTCGATCAAACGTTGGATGTGAGAGTCGGTCGAGCTCTCGGGACTGGTTTCAGATGCGACGTCGGTGGTCATCTTGCAATGCTGTCTTGCACAAGAGTGAATATTTTGTGGAACACAGGTTTGACGCCTTGGACTGGCGCCCTGATGACGTGAGAAAATGCAGACGGACTTATACAACCTGCCTTGGAGGCGAGGAGTCGTGAAATCTAATTTGGTGAGTCAGCCGAGGTACGAGGTGCCCGACGTGTTCTCACGAATCCATTCAGCAAGATGTGAGTTCTGGATACACGTTTTGGCTTGCACGGTGAGGAGGCAGGAGTCTGAGATGGGGTAAAAGTTTGGGTGACGATGGCGTGTGGGGAAGCCGAGGCAGACCAATTCTGAGGACACATTGAAACAACAGTCTTCCTCTCAACAGCCTGAAGAAATCCGCCACCCGTGTGGTCAATGCCATTGTCTGACTTGGAGGGCTCGGTCGTCTGAAACTTAAAGCTTGGTCTCTTATACCGGATAACAATGGACCGGATGACAACGGAACGCCCCGGTTCGAAAGCTGTCCGCCACAGACTCGGCTTGCTTCTTATCTCAGTCATGGCTCTGAAAAGAAGCGAAGCGAGTGATGTGTAGCAGCGGAAGGGCGCGAGAAGCTCTGTGAAATGCATACATTCACCTGGGTCCTTTGGGAGTAAAATAGCAAGATTCGAGACGCCAACGGTATGTGACTAATAACTATGCGCAATTTTAAGAGACGCCTCCTTTTCTATGATTCTGATAGCCAAAGCTGTTGTTAAACCACGGCTGCCAATTGTAGTCCTCTTCCTACCGAAACAACAAAAGTGTCCAGCCGGCCAACCGCCGTCAGTTCTTGCAAGATATCAGAACCTTCAGGCCTTTCTCATAAAGATGCGAACCAATCCACACAGTCTGAGAAGCAGAGAGTCGGAGTGCAGGAGCTACAGGATTGGCAGGCATATTGAGGCTGTCTTGTAGTTTCTTCTTGACGGGCTCCAGCTTCTCCTTGAACGGTCCGCTCTCGCATTCATCATAGAGACGCGACGGAATTCAGAGAGAGCTTTCCGGGGTCGAGCAGTGCCTGCTCCCATCAATACAAGCATCGTTTATGAGGCAGCCGACCACCCATCCCTTCAAGACGGTGATCAGATATCCGACCGAAGCGGTTGGAAGCACGCAGGAGTTGCAACACACTTCCGGGACTATCCGAGGCCGATCCTCGGAAGATTAGGTCCGTATTATCCCATCAAGATCACAGTTGGAAGCCATCTTATCGAGGACTAGGACGGGAGCTGCCAGGCGCCCGAGAGAAGCCTCGGGAATGGATAGATACGCCATTGCGGTTGTGTCGACGTCTGAAGGAAAGACTTTTGTTGTCAAGATGGGTTTCTCGCAAAAGTAATTCCAGAGGCCGCATGTGACGTTCTCGCTGATGTCTCCGTTGGTGGTAGCGGACGGTACACTATCTCTCTTGACACGGATTTCGGACAAGTGGTGGATCGCGTTGATCAGTTCGGGAACAATCTTCAGAGACCTTTGCGCCTCTTCCAAGGCTATTTCAACTAGGGCTGGGTCTAGATTAAGCATCGAGCCGAAATGCTTTGGGTCGATCAACATTTAGCACGCATTTACCCAAAGGCAATCTTCATTTACTACGTATCTCGCAAGCTTGTTTGACGGTGAACTTCCCCTCTCAAGGTTGTGCCAGGCTGTTGCGTTCATGACGGCTAAGAATTGTTTTGGGGCAATGGTCGCCTGGCTCTGGCGGTCCCAATCCAACAACACACCGACGAGGTCGATAAGGACACCTTTAAACTCCTTGCACATTTTATGAAACTCAGAGCGGAATAACGCAGGTGAAAACGAGATAGCTCCGGTCTCCCCAAGATATGGAAAAGAGCTTGGTTTGGATTTTTTCGAAAGTGCCGCCATGAGCATGATTGCTCTCAGTATTCTGATAATTTTGTCTCTTCAGAAGGCTTGTGTGATGAAAAGACATGCGCGGGAATTCCCTCATACTGCATGGAATCTGCGCTGGACAGATGCGAAGCAGCCTGCAGAATTGCCGCATTTGGTCTCGTGTTTTGCGCGATCCGCTGCGTGCGACGGGTGATTCATATAACGCAAGACTTAACAAGACAGGATGTATTTCACCAATAATACACTAGTATCATGGTTGTGTATAAGACTTCTATTGAGAAACGTCCTATAGGGCCACATTTATAGTTACTAAAGAGCTTGTTCTATTATAACGAGAGTAGCTATAACGTAGTTATTTATAACTATAGTTAGAGGAACGACCCTTAGAAGAAGGTAGTTCTAGAGCTGCCTTCAGGTTATATGCCGCGCTAGGAATAGGTAATACTAAAGGTATTATAATATACCCCCCTAGATATAGTAGCAGCTAGAAGAGCGCCTAACCGCATAGTATCCCTTAAAATACCTAAATATAAAGCGATATATCTATAAATAACTTACTAATAAGCCTATTTATAAAAGAAATAATAAAATAAAGTTATTTATATTAGGTATAGGCGAAGCGTAAATAGTTATAGTTTTCTACCTTTATAACTATTACTATTATTATTATAATACCCTTTATTTACTAACTCTTACTAATAGTAATAAAAACCGCTATCTCTTATTAGCTTAGGCAGGGTAGCTACTATTATATTAATTCTAAATAAAATAACCTAGCTACCCTTCTACCTTTTTAACTCTTCCCTATATATAATATAATAACTATATATATCCCTAACTTTATACTAGCGATAACCTTATTATATATACGCGCATATAACTATATTATATAACGATCTTTAAAGCTATTATAATATATTAATATATTTATAGATACCTTTTAAAAAGAATACTAATTAAGCTATAGCCCTAAAGAAGGCGCGCGCTACTAAAGGTAAGAGTAAAGCTAGGGGTAGAGGAGCGCGCCCTCCTCCCCTAGAGAGTAATAATAAGGTTATATATATATTATTCCTTCCTATTATTAATATATAATATACTAATATATTATATAATAAGTAGAAAGAAGTAGAAGTAACCTATAGGGGGTAGCTCTAAGGGTAAGGGTTTATAGCTTAAGAGGCCCCGGGGTTACTCCCTTAAGTAGTTTAAGAGGATAGCTCCTAGTAAGTTATAATCCCTTTATTATTATAACTATATACTAGAACGCTACTAACCTTATTATTATTATAATCCCTAAGGAGATAGATAAGGAGGAGGGTACTAGTAAGAGTAGTTTAGAGCCCCCTCCTAGCCCTCCTCCCCCTAGTAGAGGTATAGAGGTAGAGTAAGTACCCCTATTTAGTAAGTACTACTTTTAGTACATTTTAAGCGAGCTCTTAGGCTTATTAGATAGAAAGTGCTCGCTTAGTATAGTAAATAAGTATAACTACTATTATAAGGGTAAGGTACTTTATTAATAAATAAGCGCCCCTATTACTATTATAGCCTACTAATATATTAAAGCTAAGACTTTAGATAACCTAGTAGTTAGAAAGGTAAGGTTCTATATACGCTTCGTTTCTATAACTAACTTCTAATATAACCTATAGACCCTTACTTATTAGAGAGCTATGCTCTATAAGGCTATTACTACTTAAAAGGAGGATATTATAGTAATAAAAAAGGGTAGTAATAGTAAGGGTTTAGGTAGGACTCCTAATATAATAGGTAGTTCTAGTATACGTAGTATTATTACTCCCTCGCCCGCCCTAGTTCTATTTAGAATACTAATAGTTAGTATAGGCATGCCCGCTCCTTATCCGCTTATTAGTAATATAGCTATTATAATATACTATGCGGTTAATAATCTTATTAGCTTATATTTACTAGAGGTATTACTACCCTTATATAATATCCTAATAGATTAGTATAAGCAAATCCTCTGAGGTTAAGTAGTAAGAAATTAGTATTTTAGGGCGCCCTTTAGGGTAAGTTATATTCTTTTACTCCTATAGGAGCGACTTTAGGCTCCCTAGCTAGTAGGCTATAAATTAATTAAAAATTAGGCGCTACTAGCCCTCCTATATATATCTAGAGTATCCCTTATTTATTATAATTATTCTTTGCATATCCTTTAGATTAAGGAGCGAATAGAACTTCTTAAATTTCTTATAATTAAGAACCTTTATAAGACTATTAGCTAGTATATTATTTATTAATATATATATTACGCTAAACGATCCTCTAGTATATTTTTATTATAGCTATATATTTTAAATATTAACGTGCTATAGCTTAGTTAAGATCTATTCCTTTTCGCTTACTATAAGACGAATTATTTATTAGTTATTATAATAAATCTTCTAGATATTACTAAGTTTGAGAGTGATATCCCTAAATAGCCTCTAAAGAGCGATAGTCTCCTTAGCTATATATTTAAGGCTTAGAAGCTCCGCTTCTATTATTAATATTATAACTATAGCTTATTAAGTAGCCTTCTATTAAATTAGCCCTTTAAAGAGCGAGATTATATACCCTTAAGATAACTTCTATATCTCCTTATTATTTATAAATAAAGTATTACTTATAATTAGTAATACCTACCTACCCCCCGAGTTATTAAAGCATATCGCGAGGTAGTAAGTATAATATAAGTATTATATAACCTAGTTAGTAGTAGCGTAGTAATAAGGAGCGGGGTTCGTTAGGGATCTTAAGAGTAGGGAATATATAAAAGCGACGTTAGGTTAAATTATAATAGTAGTATAAAGTATAGAGCTAATCTTCTCTTAGAAACTCTTTACCTCTAATAGTATTACTATTATTTTACTCTTTAGAAGTAGTAGGTTTAAAAGGGGGGTTACTAGCGCTCTTAAATTAAGTAGATTAAACTTCTTTATAACCCGCTCGATATATTAGTTATAAGAGAGGTATATCTTTTATATAGCTTAGTTATAGATAACTCTAATTCTAAGATAGTATTTAACTAAGCCTTATTCCTTTAACTTATATACCTCTTTTAAGCTAGCGATTACCCTTTATACTACCTCTTTATAGTTCCTATAAAATAGGATAAGGAAGTTATTTATATAAAAAAATAATAAGAACCTTCTTATTAGTTAACTAGAAGAGGTATAGGTCTTTACTTATAGGCTTAAGGCCTAGGTTCTAAAGGGTTAAGGAGAACTCCTTATACTAGAGTAGTAATATATCCCTTAGCCTATAGAGCGCGTAGCGTAGTTTAATATACTTTCTAGGCTACTTAAAGCTATCTAGTAACTTATAAATAATAGGGTCTTTATTTAGGTCCTAGGAGGCGTTTAGGAACGCGTTAATAATATTAAACTATTCGACTTTAAGGTCGAATTATATAGTAATTACTATTACTACCCTAAAAGTATAAGTAGCGAGGGTTACTATATAAGTCTATTTAAGGGGCGACTTCTCTTACTAATTACCTTAAATATAGATCCTTGCTTTATATTAATTAAGGATATTATCCTTATTAAATTTATAAGTAAATACCTACTTTAGAGGGATTAGTCTCTTTATTATTATCCCTTAATTAATAATATGCTATATATCTATCTACTATAATTTACTTATCTTAACCTTAGCTACTTCTTTAAAATAAGTTTAGAGCGCCTATAGGAGGCTTAAAAGTTCCTTTTATAAGTAAGGTAGCTTAGTAAGATTATTAGTAGTAAGACGTTTATAGATTATTATAGTTGCGCGAGCGGGCTTCGCGCTATAAATAGCGGTATAAATATAGCTATAGAGTATATAGTACCCTATACTAGCTTCTAAGAAGGCTTTCTACTAATTAGGTATAAAAGTCTTAAAGAAGCTAGATACCCGCTCCCGCTCTATATAGTATTATAGTAAAAACTAGTAACTAGAGCGGGGTTTACTCTCCGTTATTCCTAGTTATAGGTTACTAGGTAGTAGATTATATAGTTATTAGCTTTAACGAATTTAGCTATAATCCTCCTAGTTATATACCTAGTTAGACCCCTATTTAGTATTAGCCCTCTCCTTACTACCCTAGTATAGCTATACTAGTAGATTTAAGAGCTTACTATTTAAAGGTTCGTTTTTATTACGCTTACCTACTTTAGAAATATCTTATAAAGCAGGGAGAGGTTTAACTATAATATAGTCCTTAATCTATTCCCCTTTAGAATCGACTTCCCTAATAGCTTTATCTATATAGTTTATTTCTAATATATATATTATATTTACTACTCTACTTATTAGGGCTAGGCTTTTATTTAGCTCTAGCGTAGGATCGGGGGATAATAGCTACCCCCCCTTCTAGCTTACCTATCCCTTTAGAAGTTTTAGGATTCTTCTGCTTAGAAACTTAGTTATAGGAATAAGGGTTAATATAGGTAATTATTCTTTAGCTATAAGTATTAATATAGCTTTATCCTCGTCTATAATACCTAAGATCTAAAGTTTAAAGTTAATATATAATATAGGTTCCTTAATCTTATTTACTATACTATAGATAGTATCTTCTAAGATAGCCTCTTTTACTTTATCCTTTATATAGAAAGTCTATTTATTAAATATCACGTTCTATATAATAATAACTAATTATAACGCGGGGATCTAGATCCTATATAAGTTATAAGCGTTTAGTATATATCCTACTAGGTATCTAATATATCCCCGCGGTATTACTTTAAAGTCTCTCTTATTAATTCCTCTCTCTTATTCCCTCTTAAGGGGGTATATATAGTAGCTATAGGTATATATATATCCCTAGTAAGGGTAAAGGTTATAGGTTAGGGTCGCTCTATTATTAGGCTACTACTAGTAAAAGTACTAGTAGAACTACTCCTCTTTAATCTATAGTAGCGAACGCTAGCTATAGCGTTTAAGTAAGCTTATATTATAAAGTATTATTATAATTAGTACTATCTTAGCTTATAGTTATATAAGTAAGCTAGCTATAGTAAGTATTTTAATCGTTTAAGTAATAACTTCCTAACTAGCCCGCTCCCCTCTACTATTTAGTTCCTTTATATATAGAGGGGTTATTTTAACCTCTATTCCTTCTATATAGGTCTATTCCTTATATCCTATATAGCCTATAAGTAAGATTACTAACCTCTCGATATCTTATCTAATCTTATAAATAGAAAGTCCCTTTTATTAAAATACCTATTACTTAAAGGTATATAGAGCGAGTATAACGCTACTTTAGGTCTTATTAATATATAGAAATATAAAGAGCTAACTAGTATACTTATCCTTAATAATAAGGAGCTATTAGTTCTAGTTAAAGCCTTCGGGGTAGTTAAAGAGATCCTATGTAATTCTATAGTAAGGGCGTATTACTTTATCTTCTAATATTTATCTTAAAATTACCTATTTAGCGTATATAATTATATAGTATTAGCACTATAGGCGTATTAGGCCTTTAATTCTTACCCCCCGAGTAGTATAGATAAGCTACTTAAGGGCTTTAGGGCTAAGATAGCTACTTTAAAGGTGCTAAAGTATCGCGTTATTACTTTAGTCTAGTAGTAGTATAAAAGAGGTCTACTTATATATTATAAGTATATAGTTTATATTATTAATAATAGTATTAATACTTTAGGGGATCCGCCTAGGAATAGGGTATAAGGAACGAGGCTTATATTTAAAAAAGGCGAGGTTTGCCTTCTTAATAAGTTTCTTAATTACTACGCTCTTCTTATATATTCTAAAGCGAAGAGTATAGTTATACCCTGAATACTAGATACCTATTTTCTAAAGTAGCGCTTTAGAGATAATATTAATATAAAAGTTCTCTATATATCCTATATTATAGAGTATAAGGTCCTCTATATTTACGCTTTTTAGGCTATTAAGAGTATTCTTAATAACCTATATGCTCTTAGCGATAATTAGGTATAAAGCTATTCTAGAATTAACCCGTTCTCTATTATAATACCTAATTAAGGAGGGGATAAGTAGGGATTTATTATTTACTAGGTATATCCTTCTATAGTTATCTAGGACTATAGACTTATATAATATATAAGGTCCTAAGTAGGGGGTTATAAAGATACTTAGGTATTCTTTATCTAAGTTAACTATATTATCCCTAACTTTATTTATAAGGGCTATATAGAAAGTAACTACTATTATATTAATAGGGTAGCTTAGGGCTACGTTAGATTTCTTAGATAAACCCTTATTACCCCCCTTATTATTTTAGTAGTTCTTACTCTTATAGGGAATAGTATATAACTAGCCCCTATAAGTAAATTTAGTATAAAGGTTAGTAAAGCGTAGGTTACTATTTAACTAGTTATAGATCTAAGCTGCTTATATATCTATTACTAATATATAGGGGCCCTTCTAGTAATATCTAGTTAGAGTAGCTTCTAAGTAATTATAATTAACGCTTAGCTATTAATAGCTCGACCTATATAGGTACTATTTATTACTAGATAAGTTACTTATTATAGGAATATTTAATAGGTTAGCCTCGTCTATATAGCTAGCTAGTATTATAAAGACCCTAGCGCTTTATCCTTATAATCTTAAGTAGAGTATATCCTTATATAAGAGGTCCTTAAATATATTAGTATATTAGCTTATATTAGAGATAGGGGTCCCTACTCGTTCCTATTTAAGGATATCTATAATCTCTATATTAACCTAAGTAAGTATAAAGTAATAACTTATTACTTAAAGAAAAGTTTTTAAAATAAGGGTATTACTCGCCTTAAGAAGCTTAAGCTAAGTAATATAAAAATAGACGCTCCTAAAGTCCTTAATCTATATATTAGGATTAATACTCCTATTTACTTTCTTAAAGACCTAGATATACTCCTCTTAAATAGTAGTAAGAGTACTAGCCTCGCTTAGAGCGTAGTAACGCTTAAGATTAATAATAAGGCTATAAAGGGTTATATCCCTTTTAGCGAGAAGTTCTATATATATAAGTATAATAATATTATAAGTAATAGTCTCTATAACTAGATAGTTAATACGCTCGAACTCTTAATCCTCGCGGGTTTGCTTAGACTCCTATATAGCGAGTAAATAAAAGTGCTCTAAGTATTATTCCTATATACCTATAGTATTCTTATTAATTATAACCGGGGTAGTTAGAGGCTAAAGGGGTTATAATTTATTTATTACTTATATCCTAGAGGTAGTATTAATAGTAGCCTCTTCTAAAGCCTCCTAGTTAAATAGAGCGATATATTAATTATAAGCGCTCTTCTCTTATAGGTATTAAGTATTAATATCCTAGTTTTACTTAGTAATATATATATTAAGAGTTAAGGTTTCTAACGAGGTTTTACCTAAGCGCGAAGGTCCCTTAGGGTTATCTAGGTTAATATACTTCTAGACTCTAGTAGCTTAGGCTTTAGCCTAGATTATTATATATTAAATAGCGAAGTCCCTATATATAGTTAGGCGGTATAATATTATTATAGGGGTAGTAGAAGATATTATAGTTAAGGTTATTTAGAAATAGAGGGTTTATAGTAATAGAGGATAGTATATAATAAGGAGGAAAGAAGGAATAGGAGAGAGGAAGTTTTAATAAGTACTTTTAGTAGTAAAGGCTCGTTTTAAAATAGTAATTAGGGGTTTAGTTAGAGCTAGGCTTATAACTATTAAGAAACGTCCTATAGGGCTATATTTATAGTTACTAAAGAGCTTATTCTATTATAACGAGAGTAGCTATAATATAGTTATTTATAACTATAGTTAGAGGAATAACCCTCGGAAGAAGGTAGTTCTGGAGCTGCCTTTAGGTTATATGCCGCGCTAGGAACGGGCGATGCTGAAGGCATCACGATAACTTCCTTGGCAGCGTTACAAGCTCACCTATAGAATTTAATCTGCGGTGATCGGCGAAGTGGACGAGTTGCAAGTCTCGATCATGCTAATCATGCTATCGTATCAAACGAGCCAGACTAGAGGTCCCATTATTGCTGATGCCTGGAATCCGTACTGTTGCAAAAGTCACGATTGAATGTTCCAAAGAAGATGCACTAACGGTCCGTGCCGTTCTTCTGCATCTGGAAGGGTAGCCGAGCTACACCGCGTTGTGATGATTCGGCGTTGACGAACGAAGGTTCAGACCCAAGCAGGTTGTCTTACGATTAGCTTGTGACACTCCATCTCCATCTCGCGTAGGTATACACTTACACATCGACCATCCCATGGAATGCAGTGTCCTTCAATTCCTTATGGGCATGTGCAAGCTCAGCGAGGACCTCCTCCTGTGTTCGCCCAAGCACGCCACAATCAAACTTGAGTGAGAAAGCCTCCAAGCCTTCCAGAAGCTGCATCAAGTTAAGCATCCCAATATCCTTGTAGAACGGGTCTGAAGGCCCTGAAGACGGTTAGCGACCCCGGGAGAAATGGGAGTACTTGTCTCCTTACATGGGCCTCTGGGCACTCTGAAGCATTGATGGAATACGTCCTAGAAGCCCGAGTCTCTCACCCATCCTTCAAATTTAGGCCCGGGGCAGGGCTCGCGGCCGATTTGTCTGCTAGCAGAGACAATTAAGGAAGGTCTGAGAACCCACATGTTAAGAAACGTGCTATAGGGCTATATTTATAGTTACTAAGGAGCTTATTCTATTATAACGAGAGTAGCTATAACGTGGTCGCTTATAACTATAGTTAGAGGAACGACCTCTAGAAAAAGGTTACTCCGGAGCTAATATTAGTTATATACTACGCTAGGAATAGGTAATACTAAAGGTATTATAATATACCCCCCTAGATATAGTAATAGCTAGAAAAGCGCCTAACTACGTAATATCTCTTAAAATACCTAAATATAAAGTAATATATCTATAAATAACCTATTAATAAGCCTATTTATAAAAGAGATAATAAAGTAAAGTTATTTATATTAGATATAAGCGAAGTATAAATAGTTATAGTTTTCTACTTTTATAACTATTACTATTATTATTATAATACCTTTTATTTATTAACTCTTACTAATAGTAATAGAATCTCTTATCTCTTATTAGCTTAGGCAGGGCGGCTATTATTATATTAATTCTAAATAAAATAACCTAGCTACCCCCTTACTTTCTTAACTCTTCCCTATATATAATATAATAACTATATATATATCTAACTTTAGTTCTAATAATAACCTTATTATACGCGCGCGCGTATAATTATATTATATAACGATCTTAAAGCTATTATAATATACTAATATATTTATAGATACCTCCTAAAAAGAAAACTAGTTAGGCTATAGCCCTTAAGAAGGCGCGCGCTACTAAAAGTAAGAATAAAGCTAGGGGTAGAGGGGTATGCTCTCCTCCCCTAGAGAGTAATAATAAGGTTATATATATATATTATTCCTTCTTATTATTAATATATAATATACTAATATATTATATAGTAAGTAGAAAGAAGTAGAAGTAACTTATAGAAGGTAGCTCTAAGGGTAAGGGTTTATAGCTTAAGAAGCCCTAGGGTTACTCTCCTAGATAATCTAAGAGAATAGCTCCTAATAAGTTATAATCCCTTTATTACTATTACTATATATTAGAATATTACTAACCTTATTATTATTATAATCCCTAAGGAGATAGATAAGGAGGAGGGTATTAATAAGAGTAGTTTAGAGCCCCTTCTTAGCCCTCCTCCCCCTAGTAGAGGTATAGAGGCGGAGTAAGTATTCCTATTTAATAAGCGCTACTTTTAGTATATTTTAAGCAAGCTCTTAGGCTTATTGAATAGAAAGTACTTACTTAGTATAATAAGTAAGTATACTTATTATTATAAGGGCAAGGTATCTTATTAATAGATAAGCGCCCTTATTTATTATAACTTACTAATATACTAAAGCTAAGACTTCGGATAACCTAGTAGTTAGAAAGGTAAGGTTCTATATATACTTCGTTTCTATAACTATCTTCTAATATAACTTATAAACCCTCGCTTATTAGAGAGCTACGCTCTATAAGGTTATTACTACTTAGAAGGAGGAGATTATAATAGTAAAAAAGAGTAGTAATAGTAAGGGTTTAGGTAGGGCTCCTAAGGTAATAAGTAGTTCTAATATATATAGCGTTATCGCTCTATCTCCCGCTCTAGTTCTATTTAGAGCCCTAGTAGTTAGTATAGGTATACCTATACCTTATCCGCTTACTAGTAATATAGCTACTATAGTACGCTATATAGTTAATAGTCTTATTAGTATATATTTACTAGAGGTATTACTACCCTTATATAATATCCTAATAGATTAGTACGAGCAAATCCTCTAAGGTTAGGTAGTAGAAAATTAATATTTTAGGGCGGCCCTTTAGGGTATATTATATTCTTTTTATTCTTATAGGAGTAACTTTAGGCTCCCTAGCTAGTAAGCTATAAATTAATTAAATATTAGGCGTTACTAGCCCTCTTATACTTATTTAGAGCATCCCTTATTTATTATAGTTATTCTCTATATATCTTTTAGATTAAGGAGCGAATAGAACTATTTAAATTTCTTATACTTAAGAACCTTTATAAGACTATTAGCTAGTATCTTATTTATTAGTATATATACTCTACTAAATAATCCTCTAGTATATTCTTATTATAGCTATATGTTCTAAATATTAATATATTATAGCTTAGTAAAGATCTATTCCTTTTTACTTATTATAAGATAAATTATTTATTAGTTATTATAGTAAATCTTCTAGATATTACTAAGTTTAAGAGGGATATCCTTAAATAGCTTCTAAAGAGTAATTATCTCCTTAGCTATATATTCCAGGCTTAGAAGCTCTACTTCTATTATTAACGTTATAACTATAGCTTATTAAGTAGCTTTTTATTAGATTAGTCCTCTAAAGAGCGAGATTATATACTTTTAAGATAACCTCTAGATCTCCTTATTATTTATAAATAAAGCGTTACTTATAATTAGTAGTACTTATTTACCCCCTAAGTTACTAAAGCGTATTACGAGGTAATAAGTATAATATAAGTACTATATAACCTAGTTAGTAGTAGTATAGTAATAAGGAGCGGGATATATTAGGAATCTTAAGAGTAGAGAATATATAAAAGTAATATTAGGTTAGATTATAATAGTAGTATAGAGTATAGAGCTAATCTTCTCTTAGAAACTCTTTACCTCTAATAGTATTATTACTATTTTACTCTTTAGGAGTAGTAGGTTTAAAAGGGGGGTTACTAGTACTCTTAAGTTAAGTAAATCGAACTTCTTTATAACTTACTTAATATATTAGTTATAAGGAAGGTATATCCTTTATATAGTTTAATTATAAATAACTCTAATTCTAAGATAGTACTTAACTAGGCCTTATTCTTTTAACTTATATACTTCCTTTAAGCTAATAATTACTCTTTATACTACTTCTTTATAGTTCCTATAAAATAAGATAAGCAAGTTATCTATATAGAAGATAATAAGGACCCTCTTCTTAGTTAACTAGAAGAGATATAGGTCTTTATTTATAAGTATAAGGCCTAGGCGCTAAAAGGTTAAGGAGAACTCCTTATACTAGAGTAGTAGCGCGTCCCTTAGCCTATAGAGCGCATAGCGTAGTTTAATATACTTTCTAGGCTACTTAAAGCTATTTAGTAACTTATAAATAATTAGGTCTTTATTTAGGTCCTAAGAGGCGTTTAGGAATATATTAATAATATCGAATTATTTAACTTTAAGGTTAAATTATATAGTAATTACTATTATTACTCTAAAGGTATAAGTAGCGAGGGTTATTATATAAGTCTATTTAAGGGGCAACTTCTCTTACTAATCGCCTCGAATATAGATCCTTGCTTTATACTAATTAAGGATATTATCTTTATTAAATTTATAAGTAAATACCTACTTTAAAGGGATTAATCTCTTTATTATTATCTCTTAATTAATTACACGCTATATATCTATCTACTATAATTTACCTATCTTAACCTTAGCTACTTCTTTAAAGCGAGTTCGGAGCGCCTATAGGAGGTTTAAAAGTTCCTTTTATAAGTAAGGTAGCTTAATAAGGTTATTAGTAATTAGATATTTATAGATTATTATAGTTACGCGAGTAGGCTTTATGCTATAAATAGCGGTATAAATATAGCTATAGAGCGTATAGTACCCTATATTAGCTTTTAAAAAGGCCTTCTACTAATTAGATATAAAAGTCTTAAAGAAGCTAGATACTTACTCCTACTCTATATAGTATTAAAGTAAAAACTAATTACTAGAGCGGGATTCGCTTTCTATTATTCCTAGTTATAAGTTACTAGGTAATAGATTATATAGTTATTAGCTTTAATAAGTTTAGCTATAGCTCTCCTAGTTATATACCTAGTTAGACCTCTATTTAGTATTAGCCCTCTCCTCTCTATCTTAATATAGTTATACTAGTAGATTTAAGGGCTTACTATCTAAAGGTTTATTCTTACTACTCTTACTTATTTTAGAAATATATTATAAAGCAGGTAGTAGTTTAATTATAATATAGTCCTTAATCTATTCCCCTTTAGAATTAACTTCTCTAATAGCTTTATATATATAGTTTGTTTTTAATATATATATTATACTTATTACTCTATTTATTAGAGCTAGGCTTTTATCTAGCTCTAATATAGGATTAGGAGATAATAGCTACCCCCCCTTCTAACTTACTTATCCCTTTAGAAGTTTTAGGATTCTTCTATTTAAAGACTTAGTTATAAGAATAAGGGTTAGTATAAGTAACTATTTAGTTATAAGTATTAATATAGCTTTATCCTTACTTATAACGCCTAGGATCTAAAGTTTAAAGTTAACTTATAATATAGGCTCTTTAATCTCTTCTACTATCTTATAGATAATATCTTCTAGGATAGCCTCTTTTACCTTATCCTTTATATAGAAAGTCTATTTATTA